>VNJR01012926.1:0-15518 GCA_008042585.1 Drosophila punjabiensis | reverse complement strand
TCGGCCACTGAAGACGTCACCATAGATGATCTGTTCGCCTTTCTTTTCGCTCATTGTGATACTTTGGAGTCTTGTCAGGATTTACCCGCAATGCAACCCTTAAGACCAGCCCAGAGTAGACGCCGCCAAGCCGCATTTCATGCCAGTGGATCAACTCAGTCGTCTCGCGAATGTATATATTGCCAAGGACAGCATTCTATATATTCATGCAATGAATTCAAAGCACTGGATGTAGTCAGCCGCCGCACCTTCGCCAAGGATACAAAATTATGCTTCAATTGCTTGAGTCGATCGCATCAAGGCAGGGATTTTAATTCATCGAACACTTGCCGTCAGTGCAACGCTAAGCATCACACGTTAGTACACCCGATTGAAGCAAGATCGGTTCCTGTGGCACCTGCGCACTCGACTGCCGCTGATACGAATACTGCCGCTGTTAGCCATCATATTTTGGAGAGGGCCAACAATCAAGCCCTACTGCCAACTGTTGTCGCCAATGTAATTGACACATGGGGAAACGAGACCTCATGTAGGTTATTGCTCGATACTGGATCAACAATAACCATGGTATCTGAGTCCTTTATCCAAAGGATCGGAATTCCTCGCACGCATGCCCGCATTTCGGTAGTTGGTTTAGGTGCTAACCCGGCTGGTGTTAGCCGAGGTCGCGCTAGCTTCACCTTACTCTCAAGAACCACGACTGCATCATTGGCAGTCTCTTGTCTATTTATGAGTTCTCTAACTTCTACGATTCCAGCTCAGCAGGTCAAATCAAATGCAATTGCAAATGGACCAAGATTCGCCGCTTACCGCTAGCTGACCCGACGTTTGGATCTCCGGGCAAAATCGACGTTATCTTAGGCGCTGATCAGCTATGGAACTTATATACTGGACATTGCCGAGAGTTTGGTATCGAATACCCCATCGCACTGCATACTAACTTTGGTTGGGTTATTACAGGCAGCTATACTGATTGTAACGAAGCATCTACGCACGCACAAGTTCATCACGCTTATGAAGATTTGGATTCCTTAGTTCGCTCATTTATGGACATGGAACAAGTGCATCCGAGTAAAACAACGATAGACGCCAGTGATCCCGCCGAGCAACATTTTCTGAAAACACATGCTCGTAGAGAAGATGGTGTTTATATTGTTCAATACCCATTCAAGGAGCCCCGCACGCCAATTGGTTCCACTTTGCCACAGGCTTTAAACCGCTTCGCCGCTTTGGAAAGGAAATTTAGAAGATTCCCCGCACTCAAACAACAATATGTGGATTTCATGGATGATTATTTAAATCGAGGACATATGGAATTGATTCCTGCTGCTGCAGGCAGTGAGGATCCCGCACGCTACAACTATTTGGCACACCATGCAGTTTTTAAGCCAGATAGTACTACCACACGTTGCCGAGTGGTATTTGACGGCTCTGGAAAGGATTCCACGGGTCATTCTCTTAATTCGCGACTGCATATAGGACCGCCTATTCAAAGGGACTTAATTGGAGTATGCCTTCGATTTCGTCAGCATCGTTATGTATTTTGTGCAGACATCGAGAAGATGTTTAGAGGCATTTTGGTGTCGGACGAACATACACAGTACCAACGCATAGTTTGGAGGAAGGATGAAAACGCTACGCTGGATCATTATCGACTGTTGACAGTAACATATGGATTAGCTTCATCGCCGTTTATTGCAGTTCGAGTTCTTAAACAGCTCTCGAATGATTATGCCGAATTGTATCCCACCGCTGCTGTCGTGCTCAACAGAGACGCGTACGTTGATGATATTCCTACTGGATGCGACAATATCAAGGATCTCATTGCACTCAAAGACGAATTGATTCTGCTTCTCAGCGAAGCTCAATTCAAATTGCGAAAGTGGAGCTCAAACTGTTACGCCCTTTTAAAGTCGTTGCCAAAGGAGATTTGTGAGTATCCACCAGAGGATTTAGAGGAAGACCGCTCATTTCGATTTGTTAAAGTCCTGGGATTGTGTTGGGAACCAAAACCGGACTATATTTTCTTCAAATTAGAAACCCCCGCATTTACATCTGCTCTTACTAAACGCATATTGCTTTCAGAACTAGCCAAGATCTACGACCCGCTGGGATTGCTTTCGCCAACTGTTGTTTTTCTGAAGATCCTATTTCAAGATAGTTGGCTAAGTTCTGTGGATTGGAATGAAGTACTACCGCAGCAATTATGTACACGATGGCAACAGTTTGTATCTGAAATGCATTTATTGGAAACTTGTCGAGTTCCTCGCTACATATCTGCACCACATCAAGAAATGGAACTGCACGGATTTGCTGATGCATCATCTCAAGCATATGCTGCCGTCATCTATAGCCGCGTCGAAGTCAACAATGGATATGCTGTCAAACTGATTATGGCTAAAACTCGCGTCGCCCCTATTAAGCCTATCTCCATTCCGCGACTAGAGTTAAACGCAGCTCATTTACTCTCTAAACTGATTTATCTGGTCAAGCAATCATTAACTGTTCCTATTTCCAGAATCAATTGTTGGTCAGACTCTGAAATAGTCCTGCATTGGCTATCTTCTCCTCCTAGGACTTGGAACACCTATGTTTGCAACCGCACTGCTGAAATTCTAGAGGTTTGCCCACGCAGCTGCTGGCAACATATTCGAAGTGGTGATAATCCCGCAGACTGCGCATCGCGAGGAGTACTGCCAAAGGACCTTGTGGATCATCAAATATGGTGGAATGGACCACATTGGCTATCTCAGTCACGTTCAGCTTGGCCACCTGTTAAAGCTAAGTTTGTCCTGTCGACAGAAGAAGAGGCCTGCTTAGAGATGAAGGCTGAAACGAAAGTTAATCTACACATTTCCGACGACGGAAATTCGCTAACTTGTATGATCAACAAATCCTCCTCATGGTCCCGTTTATTAAGGATAGTCAGCTACTGCTTTCGCTTCGTTCATCGTCTTCGTGAGAGGAATCGACTTTCACCATTCCTATCGGCGTGGGAGCTACAATATGCACGATCTAAGATCTTTACGCACGCTCAAAAGGAGTTCTTCAACGTGGAGTACAAGCAGTTAACTACCGGACAGCCATTGTCGAAGCAATCGAAGTTGATTCGCTACACACCCTTTTTAGACGAGCAGAGAGTAATGCGTGTTGGTGGTCGCATCGATAATTCTATAGCTAATTATGACGCAAAGCATCCCATTCTCCTTCCTAAGGAAACTCCAATAGCTGGTCTGCTAGTTCGCTATCAACATGCTGCATTGTTACACGCTGGAGTCGAATACACGTTTCATAGCCTACGCCAAAGGTATTGGATTCTAGGAGCTCGGAACCTCGTCCGCAAAACTGTATTCAATTGCAGAACTTGCTTTCTGCAGCGAAGACACACGAGTTCTCAACTTATGGCTGATTTACCGGAGTTTCGAGTTCAACCCGCCCGTTGTTTCCTGCACACTGGATTGGATTATGCTGGACCTGTGTCAATCAAAACATCGACAGGCCGGACACCAAGATTTGGCAAAGCTTGGTTTGCGATCATTGTCTGCCCATCTCCAAAAGCGATTCACATAGAATTGGTCAGCGATTTGACGACATCCGCCTTTATAGCCGCTTTCAAACGCTTTTGGTCTCGACGTGGACCTATATCGGATTTATATTCGGACAATGGAACGACTTTCCATGGAGCCAAAAGAGATTTAGCTGAAATGCAACGAATGGCAATAGCTCAAAGTCAAGATGAAGAAATTTCAAGCTTCATGGCCAGCCACGAGATTAATTGGCATTTCATCCCGCCATCTGCACCCCATTTCGGAGGCATTTGGGAGACTGGTGTGAGATCCATAAAGCTGCACTTAAAACGAGTCATTGGCAGCAGTGCCTTGACATTCGAGGAGTATTCGACCCTGTTAATTCAGATTGAAGGGCTTCTGAACTCTCGCCCTTTATGCGCACCTAGCGATCACAGCCTTAACCCGCTAACTCCTTCTCATTTTCTAACAGGTCAGCCTCTCACTTCGGTACCAGAACCGTCTTTCCTGGATGTAAACATCAACAGACTGCAGCGCTGGAGACAACTACAGGCCAAGGTTCAAGGTTTCTGGAAACGTTGGAATCTCGAGTATCTCAGCACGCTTCAACCTCGCACGAAATGGCATCAAGATGCTCCAAATGTTGCCGTGGACACACTGGTTGTGCTGAAGGAGCCCAATCAACCGCCAAGCAAGTGGATGCTAGGACGAGTCACCGAAGTTCATCCTGGCCAGGATCAGAGGGTCCGGGTGGTCACCGTTAAAACCGCCAAGGGAATCTACAAGCGCCCTATTACGAAAATTGCTGTGCTTCCTTTGAACTGAACCGTCGTTCAGGGGGGCCGGTATGTTGAGAAATAGTTCGTCTTTATTTTGTATTTAAAAAGTATTACATTTGCTTCTATACTTGTTAATTAATTTCTTATAATATCATTTGCTTTATAGCATCTCGATAGCTTTATATAAATAAATAAATAAATAAATAATTTCTTATAATCGTACCTATTTTTGCGCATATCATTGTATTGTTTACAATTTGGGAGCTTTAAGCTCACACGCATAGCCGAAATTGCAGTGCAATGCGTTAGTATTAGAACATCACGCGATCGTTTTCAGTTCTTTTCTGCACGTTTTGCAAGCCGGCCGCATTCTCTTGTTGACATTAACCGCAACCGCTCGCTGATAGCAACCCCGCTTAAAAACATTGTAAACCCGCTAAATAGTGAAAATAAATGCATAAAACTATAATAAAAACCATAATACAGTCCACTATTCATAAACAATAATATTTTTATACCCTTGCAGGGTATTATAATTTCAGTCGGTCATTTCCGACCCTATAAAGTATATATATTCTTGATCAACATCACTAGCCAAGTCGATCTAGTCCGTCTGTCCGTCCGTCCGTCCGTCTGTCCTTCTGTCCGTCTGTCCGTCTGTCCGTGCGTCTGTCCGAATATACGCAAACTAGTCTCTCAGTTTTGAAGCTATCTGAATGAAACTTTACAGATAATCTTCTATTTCTCTCTCTGCTGCCATACAAACGATCAGTAAAGTTGTTGAAAAGAAATCATAACTTTACTGTTTTTAACATATCTTAATCAACTCTCGTTTATAAGCTTTAAATATTATTTCAAATTTTCAGATTTAATTTTATAAAAATCGGACTACTATATCATATAGCTGCCATAGGAACGGTCGGGAAATTTTGAGAAAAAATATTATAACTTTGTCAATTTTCAACATAACTTCTTCTACTTTTAGGCACAAGCATTTTATATTACATATTTCAGAATTTTGTTTTAAATTTATTTAAAATCGGACGACTATATCATTCATATAGCTGTCATACAAGCGATCGGTAAATGTGGAGAAAAATTAAATTTTACTTTACGTGTAAATATGTAAAAAATGTAAAACTGTAAAAATAAAATGAATATGAAAGTAATTTATTTTAAATAAGATAGGGTTAGATTATAATTAAAGCAATTGGAGTCTGCAAGGATATACAAACTTCGGCGTGCCGAAGCTAGCTTCCTTTCTTGTTTTCTATAAATTTAGGGATCGTTCCTATGCAGCTATATGATTTAGTCGTCCAATTTTTAAAAAATTAAAAACAAAATTCTGATATACTTGTATCTCAAATCATATGAAAATATGTTTAAAAATGCCAAAACTCAAATTTATTTTTCTAAAAAGTTCCCGATGGTTCCTATGGCAGCTATACGTTATAGTATAGTATAGTCCGATTTTTATTGTTGACTTTATAGGGTCGGAAACAATATTTATAAAACAAGAAAGAAAGCTAACTTCGGCACACCGAAGTTGGTATACCCTTGCAGATTCCAATTGTATAAATTATTATCTACCCCAATATAATATAATATGAACTACTTTTATATTCATATACTTTTTACAGTTTTACATTTCTTTTTTTACAATTTTTTATTTTTACATGTAAAGTAAAATGTAATTTGTCTCCACATTTACCGATCGTTTGTATGGCAGCTATATGATATAGTCGTCCGATTCTTATGAAATTTACAACAAAATTCTGAAAAAATATAAAATACTAGTATCTAAAAGTATAAGAAATTATGTTGAAAACTGACAAAGCTATAATTTTTTTAAAATTCCACTACAGGTCCTATGGCAGCTATATGACATAGTAGCCCGATTTTTATAAAATTAGATCCAAAAATCTTAAACAATGTAGAAAGCTCATAACCGAGAGTTGATTAAGATATGTTAAAAAACAGTGAAGTTATACTATTTTTTCTACAAATTTACGAAGCGTTTGTATGGCAGCTATATGATATAGTTGACCGATCCGGCTCGTTCCGACTTATATACGAGTGAAAGTATATAGAAGACTATCTACAAAGTTTCATTCAGATAGCTTCAAAACTGAGGGACTAGTTTGCGTAGAAACGGACGGACAGACGGACATGTCTAGATCGACTCGGCTGTTGATGCTGATCAAGAATATATATACTTTATAGGATCGGAGATGACTCCTTCACTGCGTTGCAAACTTCTGAGTGAAATTATAATACCCTAACAGTGAAGTATGGTATAGTTGACCGACGACTATATCATATAGCTGCCATACAAACGATCGGTAAATGTGGAGAAAAAATATATATTACGTGACATGTAAAAATGTAAAAAATGTAACAAAAATGTAAAATTGTGTGAATATGAAAGTTCATATTATAATATATTGGGAAAGATTATAATTCATACAATAGGAATCTGCAAGGGTATACAAACTTCGGCCTGCCGAAGTTAGCTTCCTTTCTTGTTTTTAATAATATTTATTTATTTATTATTATTTTTGAATTTTAAGCCAATATACTGTTCCTGTAACTTTTTAATAAAATTGAGTTTTTTAGGTACTTATTAGTTAAATAAAAATATTTAAAAAGTTATTATTTTCTTATAATTACGATATATTTTTATTTTATTACATACTCAAGAACCATATACAAATTTTTGTTTATGTATTACATTAAAAAAGTTTGTCATTAAGCAAATAAAAAGAGGAAAAATTAATTATGTCATTTTGTTGATTTCAGACTAAATGCCTCTTCTAAGCTGAAACAATGATAATACACAAATAATACATTATGCCGTAATTCCCAACACCCTTTGTTTCGTGTTTTTCTCCTTTGTGCACTGCTAATGAGTTTTTGCTTTCTTGACCATGTAATTGGTAAAGCCGTCTCTTTTTGGTTTAATCCAAATATATATATGTACGTATGCTAATGAGATAGCACTGATTAAGCATGCATATGTACATTAGTTCCGAGCGCTGTGGCTTTTTAAGCGCATCGTTAAACTCTATGACATTCAGGTCCATATTAAAAAAGATTAAAAAGTTGAGCCACTTTATATAAATAAATCTCTCTCGAATACGGATAGGAAGTTACTTAATTCAAAATAATCGTACCTGAATCAATTCAGTTTCTTGATCTCCAACTAAAAAATTTGAGCAGTTTTATTAGATAATTGATTTATTTTAATTGCTTTTTTTGCATTGCACAGTCGCTTGTTAAATATTGTAGATTGTGTTGCACTTTAAGCCCTCTATGCATATGCAGCGACTTGTTGAATTGTGCCAGATTGCCAAAGAGTTCCAGTAAACAGTTGCCGCGACAACTTTTGTTCGCGACACTCCGGAATATGCAAAGCCGTTAACACACTTTCACCAATGCAAACGTAATACTTAATTTCAAACTGATAATAAATTGGACACATATTCCGAGGCTGACCGCTAAAATAAGGTTGATCAGTCAACAACTAACAACAAACATTTTCACTTTTAATATCAGTTTTTTTTGTAATGCTTTTGGAGCTTTGCTGGCAAGCAATGGAAGTTATTAACCAATTCACATTATGTCAGAAAAGACCACTTATCCAATAAGCATAAAAGCTTTTCACTTTCCTTTGGGACAGCGCCTCGCAAAGTTTCTCCGCGGGTATACTGAAACAAACTGAACGTTGTCTGTGGATTTTGGCGCTGCCCAAAGTCACAAAAGATACTGGTGTTACAGCAGTATATGCTACAACACGAGCTCAACGGTTGTGATTGGTTTCAGTACGTTTGAGTAACTTTGCTCAGCCAATTCTGCATCTTCTTTTCGGTATTTTTTTTTTTAGCTTTACACTTGCATATTTCTCTATTACGTATTCGGATTATTGAACGATCCCGAACTTGAACAAAACTAGAAATTCTCCTTCAAACTCAGGCAGTACGGTTTTTATAAAGGCTAAACTACATATAAAAAATATGTAGACGTTGGTCTGTTTATTTGAGTTATAAAAATGTAATCTTGTTTAAGGAAAATTAAGTTAAAAAAAATAATGTTTTTTATTTTCTGGGCAGTAGAAAGAAAACTGTCTGAATTAAAATCTAACTAAATATTGGTTTTGTTTGCGGTATGAGTTTTTTTTAATTGTAACCGGTACAACATTTTTGTGGTAGCTGTATTGAATACAATTTGCTTAAGTTTGTATACCTACGCAAATAAAAAAAAAACAAGTAATATTTTGCTGAGATGCAAATATGTTAAAAACGCAATGTTGTTATTTTTCGCTATAAATTTCTGTTGGATTGTACATGTTTAAATTCCCTGCTTTTCAGTAGACAACATTCATCAACGATTCATCTTGCGCCTTTTCTCATTTTACGTTACAAGAATCATAATTTTTGAATCAAATAAGATAGCCGAATATTTTTTAAGCTGCATTTGTAAGTGTTGCGAAATTTACATATGTTTTGGATAATGTGACACACTAAACAAATAAAAATATATATTTAACCTAAAATTTTTTTTTTTTCATTATTTTGAATACTTTTTAATAAAAAATAGGCCTATGCTAGGGAAATTTTTAATAGTTTAACCATTTTTGGACTATAATTGCCAAATTTTATATCTATTCAGCGATTCCTAAGCTTTTCATTAAAGTTCCCTAATTGGCAAAGACTGATATTCAATTATATCTTTACCATGTTGTAAAATGTTGTGAACTGTTAGAGTCAATATATTGTGTGGATACTTCTCAGCCAAAAGTGAAGCTGTGAAGCAAATTCCCCAAGTTTTACATAATCAACTTTCTCCTTGCAATTGAGAACATTCAAGATCGTAACCAATGGTTTAAGGCTTAAATGAAACCTTAATCTTTCTTTTTTATACCCTTGCAGGGTATTATAATTTCAGTCAGAAGTTTGCAACGCAGTGAAGGAGTAATATCCGACCCTATAAAGTATATATATTCTTGATCAGCATCAACAGCCGAGTCGATCTAGCCATGTCCGTCTGTATGTCTGTCTGTCTGTCTGTCTGTCTGTCTGTCTGTCTGTCCGTCTGTCCGTCTGTCTGTCTGTCCGTTTCTACGCAAACTAGTCCCTCAGTTTTGAAGCTATCTGAATGAAACTTTGTAGATAGTCTTCTATATACTCTCACTCGTATATAAGTCGGAACGAGCCGGATCGGTCAACTATATCATATAGCTGCCATACAAACGCTTCGTAAATTTGTAGAAAAAATAGTATAACTTCACTGTTTTTTAACATATTTTAATCAACTCTCGGTTATGAGCTTTCTATATTGTTTAAGATTTTTGGATCTAATTTTATAAAAATCGGGCTACTATATCATATAGCTACCATAGGACCTGTAGTGGAATTTTAAAAAAATTATAGCTTTGTCAGTTTTCAACATAATTTCTTCTACTTTAAGATACTAGTATTTTATATTTTTTCAGAATTTTGTTGTAAATTTCATAAGAATCGGACGACTATATCATATAGCTGCCATACAAACGATCGGTAAATGTGGAGACAAATTACATTTTACTTTACATGTAAAAATAAAAAATTGTAAAAAAAGAAATGTAAAACTGTAAAAAGTATGTGAATATAAAAGTAGTTCATATTATATTATATTGGGGTAGATTATAATTTATACAATTGGAATCTGCAAGGGTATACCAACTTCGGTGTGCCGAAGTTAGCTTCCTTTCTTGTCAATATGGAAATATTATATTTTTCATTATATTAATGAAAAAAATCATAAAAAGATACCTGTTTTTTTTATGAAAACTTTAGAAACTAACTATTATGCTGTAACATTTGTTCCTAAGATCACTACACAGAAAAAAGTATCTCGAAAAAATCAAGAATATTTTTCTTGATTTTATTGATGCGGTGTCTTGAAACTTTCAAGTACGATTCGGGATCAAATGGTTCAAATAATCCTGTTTCGGGATTAATATGAGAAAACAAGACAAACAATTCATTAATTAATCCCTTACATTCTTAAAATATCTATTTTTAGCTCAGAGATAGAGAAAGAAACAAAAATTTTTAGCTACCTGTGCAAATTTGGAAATTTATGTGCATTATACAAGCAGTACAATTGCAAAAGTACAGCTATATCCACATATGGACATACATACCGGCGTTTCGCAGTCAATTTCGATTTACTTTTGTGAAGTTGCAGAGCAGTTATTTGTCTGCTATATATATACGGTGTCAGTGGCTTCTATGTTGTACATAAACAGCGCATCGGTTCATTTTTAGCGATAAATAGAGTGGAAGAGATTTTCAAACTGTATACAGTGAATTTAAGCCCTGCTCACATATGTATATCTATTCTATGGCCTTTTTGTTGCTCTTTTTTTAACCCGTACAGGATCCACCTAAATAGTTTGGACACTTTAATTGTCAAATAAAATTATACATTTGTGCATTTTTTGTGCATTCAAAGTATGAGAACGGCATTTGAGAAAAAAAAAAACTATTTAATTCGATAGCTTTCAAATGGAATACCGAATGCAACTTCTTGAATCGACATCGATGTGCTAAGTCCAAATAATGATTTAAGAGCGTCTGTTGAGGTTATGTATAACTACTAAAGCTTTATATCGGTCCGCAATAAGAAAAGTCGAGCCTCAGAGATTTAGTCAAGGGAATATCAGGGGTTACCCAAATTTAGTGGAAAACATTTCGACTAGAAAAATTTTATAATTCTTCTTGGGAGTTTAGTTCATAACGACCCATCTCCAACAAACATAGAAAAATTCAACCGTTTAATAACATGTCTAGCAGATGATGCTTTAGGAACTGTGAAAGCGTTTCAAATTTCGGATTTAAATTATGAGAAGGCATTGGAAGGTCTAAAAAAGTATACGATAATAAATGTTTGATCTTTTTCGACACTATTTCTAAGCGTTTTGACATTCTTCAAGTATCAAAACCCTCTCCATCAGGCTAGAGGTCTCTTATAGATGGAATAACGGTCGTTTATGCATCGTTACAGTCATCGGGTAGTGAAAAGGAAATATATAATGGAATTTTTATTCACATAGCAACGTCCAAGGTAGATCACACAACAAAATCCCGATTTGAGGAAAAGCTAGACTGTAATACGTTACCGGCATGGTCTGATTGTGCGATTCAGTTGAATTGGCGATATCAACAGTTAGATGCTGAGGAGTCAACTAAAAGTGAAGGGAATCCTATAGGGATTCCAAGCACAAGCACCTTCAGTAGCATTTGATCATACCAATCAAGCCCATGACCAAGTTATTCTTGCTACGGCTATCGTTAAGGTGCTGGATAGATTTGGACAGTTTCAATTAGCTCTATTAGATTCAGGGTCTCAAATAAATTTTGTATCCGGCGACTTGCGTTTACACGGGAAAGAATCCTATTTGAATATCACTACTGTATCACGACTCGGTATTACGGCACAAAGTCCACA
Organism: Drosophila punjabiensis; assembly: GCA_008042585.1. NCBI lineage: Eukaryota > Metazoa > Arthropoda > Insecta > Diptera > Drosophilidae > Drosophila > Drosophila punjabiensis. Next base: position 3,721 of record VNJR01012926.1, on the reverse strand, counting down.
CGTCGATTCATTCTCGCTTTAATGCTCATAGTTTCGCTACTGATTTTTGGGTTTTAAGGTCCATTTCATCATATCAACCAGATTATGTAGTCAATTGTGCCCAACGAAAAATTTCAGCAAACATTGAATTGACCCTCTTTTTCACAAGCCCGCAAAGTGGACTTACTAATTGGGGCAGAATACTTTTTCGAACTTCTTAGGGTAGGCCAAATAAAATTAGGTTCCGAACATCATTTAATTCTGAAAACTTTATTAGGATGGATTATTTCGGGAAAGTACACTCAACGCGTATCGAATAATGCTCACGTATGCAGCATAACAGGTAGTGAAAATATAAGTTCTCTCGACTCTCTAGTAGAACGGTTTTGGGATTTGAAACACGTCCCAGAGAGATAAAAGGCTGTTTTTATACAGCTGAACGAGTTGTTTGCGAACAGCATTTGAGCAAACAGTACACAGGCTTACGTCAGGTCGTTTTGAGGTAAAGTTGTCATTTAAGACAAATCCAAGTGTTTTAGGCTTATCCTTCGAAACGGCAGGGCGCCGATTTCTTGCTTTGGAGCGCAAGCTTGCAATTAATCGTAAGTTACAGTTTATGAAAAAGTATCTTAACCTTGGGCATATGTCGCTGCTTCAATCACCTCCTCCAGGACAACACTTTTATATTCCACATCAATATCGCCTCAACAATGTCTATTGACCATTTTTTTTTGCCCATTCGTTGCCTCTTTGAATTTTAAAAAATTCGCTCTGAGTCACATCCTGTGCATTTCATTATAGTTTGGAGGATTAGTTTCAGTCCCTAACACCAAATGAACGCAACATTTTATCCGTCACAGCAGAACTTACTGGAAATTGACCACTTATCCATTCCTTGATATATTTGTTTGTGTGCCTATGACTGTGTTTAAATCTACGGATTTGCTGATGCATCGAGCCATGCTCGAGTATGGCATACGTAAATCGGTTTATTCAAGGAAAGAAGCATAATCGCGATGTTGTTATTTCGGCTAACGAACTGAAGTTGTCGTTCCTAGGGATGGTCTAAGTATTTCAAAGAGCTAAGAGTTAATGTGTGTACGAAGGCTAAGATGCTTGACAGAATAGAACATAAACTAATTGCATTTGAATTGTCGCAACTAGCACTTGAACTAGGTGGACTGGGTATAGGTTGAGGGAGAGTAAATTGTCTTTGAGTTGTAGGGTATTACTGACTTTACTGGTACAAACTTAACGGTATTGATAGCTAAACAGTGGTTTACACATATGCAGAATTTAGTTTGAAAGAGTAATATAGGCTGCTGATTGCTATTGAATATGCAGAAATGAGACTATTACTACATTCCCCTTCATTGCGTCAGCAGAATGTGCACATGCGCTTGACCTGGTAACTTATACTTTTTTTTTTTTTTTTTTTTTTTTTTTTNNTTTTTTTTTTTTTTTTTTTTTTTGTTTTACGCGCGAGTCTTAACGATTTCCACATCCCGCCTAACCGGCCGAGGGGCGCAGCCGTGTGACGTACGGCACGAAACGCGTTATAGATAGGCTCGTGAGAAAGAAAATAAAGGAAAGCACGAGGAAAATTATATGTTACTAAAATACTACAAACTACATACGAGCTAATTCTACAAGCAATAGCGTTTTAAGTTTGGGAAGACTATCACTTCCATCAATAAAATCAAAGAGGCGGTTGTAATCTGCGTATAAAACCCTAAAGGGTTCATGCACTTCAAACTCCCTCCTACAGTGACCAATAACTAAGGGGATATAGGATCTAGATGTTAGTCGCGGTACGTGGAAATTGACCTAGCAGATAGGAGCTCTCCACGTCTCCACGTATTAGCTTATGTAGAAAGACGACGCCAAGCATCGTTCTACGGTTAGCTAGCAAAGGAAGGTTAATTATTAGAAGTCTACTAGAGTAAGACGGTAATCTTAGGTCGTCATCCCAGGATAGGCCTCGTAGGGCGAACAGCAAAAAATTTTTTTGGACGGACTCAATGCGGTTAATATGGACTCCAAAACTGGGACTCCAAACGCAAGAACCATATTCCAAAGTGAGCCGAACTAGTGAGGTAAAAAGACTCTTAGTTACATAAGGGGAATCGAATTCCTTCGACCACCTTTTTATAAACCCAAGCACGCCTCTGGCGTTATTAACCATGCAGGAAATATGTTCAGAGAACGAAAGTTTAGATCATCGACAAGAGTTATTCTTTCCAAAGGGCAATCATTAAGCATATAAGTGGCATACTGGGGAGTGACACGTGAAAATGTCATCAGTTTGCACTTGGAGCTGTTGAGATGTAATAAGTTAGCACGGCACCATGCCTGAAAATTGTTAAGATCCGATTGTAAGTCCAACTGGCCAGAGCTGTCCTTATACTGCTGGCATAGTTTAACATCGACAGCGTACATAAGCACACGAGAGTTGGTTAAAACTAGCGGAAGGGCATTGATGAACAATGTGGGCCAAGATGGCTACCTTGTGGGACGCCAAATGTGACACTGAGGAATTTGGAGAGAGCATTTTTAAACAGAACCTTTTGAGTTCTGTGAGACAAATAACTCAAAATCCATTTAAGCAGATCAACCGGAAACCCAATTAAGCATAGATTAAGGGTATGTCTGGTTTAAATTGGTTGAGGGAGAATAAGTAGTTTTAAAAAACTCAGCAAATAGATCGGCAATAGCCTGATCTGAGTTTGCTGAAGAGTTATTAAATGAAAGCAAGAAGGGATACAAATTTGGTTTACGCTTAGTGTTTACAAAATTATAAAACTGTTTCGGGTTCTGCGCAAACTGAGCCCTACAACGAGTCAGATAATTTTTATAACACCGAGCGTTGAGCACGGTAAATTTAGACCGAGCACTTATATATTTAGATAGAGCCGTATGAGAGCCAGAGAGTTTATATTTATTATAAAGCCTAGACTAAACGTTTTTTAGGCGTGTCAGCTCTTTACTAAACCAAGGTGGTTTACTAGAGACTAGAGATAAAAAGAAGGATTTCATGGCACTGTAAAAAATGTCCACGGCAGCTGCCATGTCAGTGCACATGTACAAATTTGACCAATTAAATTCCGCTATTAACGTGTTAAGCTTGTGAAAGTCAGCTTTACGAAAACAGCGAACTTTATCGGCTAATCGATCAGACTTATCCTTTACAACAGTGCCCGTATCGATAGTCACATCGAAAGTAGGGTGGTAAGGATCTTCAGGCAGCGTCAGTGGAGAGACTCTATTTAAGTTTACGCCTACAGGATCAGAGACAAAGCAGAGATCTAGTAGGCGGTTTAAAGAATTAAAGACATGGTTAACTTGAGACAAAGATAAGTCAAGCAAGCCATCTATAAGGTCATGCTGTGCCGCGGTCTGAAGGACATTTGACACACCATCTGATGACCAACGCGCTCCAGGAATATTGAAGTCACCTAAAGTCACTAGTTGGTCTCTATCTGAAAGTCTATTGGAAACGGCTTGAATTGCCGAAAGGTGTTTCCAATAGATAGGCTCTTCAGCAGATGGAGGGACATAAGAGCATGTAATATATATAAAACTACGTGGAAACGATAGTTTTACACAAATAAACTCACAGTCGGTCAAATCGTCGAGAACCACCAGCTCAAAAATAAGGGAAGAGTCAACGGCAATTAAGACTCCACCTCCTCGCTGGGAAAGACGGTCCAATCTATAAATTGTGTACTTACCTGGAAAAATT
>VNJR01012925.1:0-22929 GCA_008042585.1 Drosophila punjabiensis | reverse complement strand
GGAAGTATATAAATACCGCAATCAGGAGAAAGAGGTATTTGTGCAAAAAATTGAAAGCTCGAGCTAGAGAAAATTTAATATTTCTTTATTGTTTTGTGATGAAAAATTGAACCTCGTTTTCAATTCTTGGCGCATACGTATCAATAAAGTAGAGCTAGATTTGCATGAAAATTATATTATTATATATTAAATTATATTATTATATTATATTATATTATATTATTATATTATATTATACTTTACATATATATTCTCTTAAAATACATACACATTTATCTATATTGAATCGCTTTGGACGCAACATTTACTTGACTTTTGTATTGTATTAGTGCAATTACTGTCGCCCGCTCTCCCCCTTCTCGTTGAAACTCGCATTAATAGTTGGGAAGTTAATCCAAGCCGCACATCATTACAGACAAATAAGCCTTATATACAGAGCTGCAGCGGTGAACTTTTTCGTTTTCGCTTTCACTTGTATACCGGTGCAAACGTTGTTGTTGTTGCTGGGCCCTTTTCGTTTGCCGCGCTTAGATTAGCGGACCGCCAAGTGACGCGCTACCCTGTATTCGGCGGGTATACCCCTTTTTGGCGTCATTTGCACCCACTATTAATTTTGATACTGCGTGATTTGATTTTCGATTTAAATAATTTTTCGTTGTCGTTATTAAATTAATTATTAATTATTAATATATTTTTCGTTTAATTTGATAATAAGTGATTCAAAAGTATATTAAATCTTCATTTGTCGTCTGATTGAGAAAAAATTATTTTGAACATTCAATTTAATAATAAAAAAAATAATGATAATAATAAATTTATTAATTATTTAATTAAAAATAAAAAACATGACATCAGAAACAAAAAATAAATCTGTACTAAAAGTACTGAAAAGCAAGCTCCAAGGTCGGGTTAAAGCTATAAGCCGATTAAACGTTCGATTAGAACAGGGATCGATTCCGATTTTGGAGGAAGAATTAAAATGTCGACTCGAAAACTTAAATGCTTCAATTGATAAGGCAAACCAGTTACAAGAACAAACAAAAGACATCGATAGTGACGATGAATTTGGCGACGAGTTGAAAGAACTATGTATAGTTACCAAGGCTAAAATAATGTCGTTGTTATCTGCCTTGAAAACAGCCAGCGTTAGCAAAACTACTGGGCTAGCTGCTGTGGCACCAACTCGTGCTCGTCTTCCGAATTTGGCATTGCCAAAATTTAGCGGAAATTATTCGGAGTTTAAAAATTCCGAAACTTTGGTTCATTCTTTTCGAAACTTTGGGTTATAAAGACGCCAGAATTCCAGTTATCGAAAAATTTTACCATTTAATATCCTGTGTCTTTGGTGAAGCTTTAGGAACAATTAAAGCTTACCAAATCACCGAGAGCAATTACGAGAAGGCAATGGCCAGCTTAAAAAAGGTTTACGATAACGAATGCCTAATATTTATGAATAATATATTAACATTGTTCAGTCTTCCGAAAATATCGCATCAGTCCGCATCCTCCATGAGAAACCTTATCGATACCTTTTCATCGTTTTACGGTTCTCTCTTATCGATAGGGAATGACACAAAGATTTCAAACGCAATGTTGATACATTTGGTATTAAATCGAGTCGACCCAGTGACCAAACAAAAATGGGAGGAACAGTTCGATTATGAGACTTTGCCGCTTTGGTCCGATTTTGAAAAAATGTTAAATCGCCGATATCAGCACCTATCTGCTGAAGAATCGACAAAGCCGAAGCAAGACAAATTAGTGTCGAGCAGGCAGCATAACCGTAGCTCCTTTTCGTGTTCCGCCTCCAACAGCAAGCCTCAACAAACGTGTAGCTATTGCAATGCAGCAGATCATATACTGACGAATTGCAGTCCATTTGGGCGTCTCTCTGTAATGCAAAGGTTCGACTTTGTTAAGTCAGCCTCCTTATGCATCAATTGTCTGCGAAAGGGCCATACTGTTTCGAAATGCAAAGGCAAAAAGTGTTGAGCTTGACCGATCGCATCATATTCTGCTCCACAGATATACAGTGCCTGAGAACAGTTTAGCGTTGCCACCACCCCAAGAGAGTATCTCTCCTTCTTTGAACCAAGATCAGCCTTCCACGTCACATGTTATGCATGCCACGTCATTGGACAGGGTGATTTTGGCTACGTCGATCGTAAGTGTCCGAACAAAGAGCGGTGACTACGTGTTAGCCCGAGCACTGCTGGACTCTGGGTTCCAAACAAATTTTATTACGGAAGAACTGGAATCGCTTACAGATCCGTAGAGAGGAGTCGTGTATAAACTTACTTGGTATTGGCGAGTCCAATTCTCAAGTTAAGAAAAAGGTACACACAGTGGTGAAGTCGCGAATAAATGGTAGTGAGTTCTCCTTTGATTTCTGGATCATGAAATCAATCTCCGGGTATCATCTTGACAAATCGGTGAACGTCAGTGATTGGAAGATTCCAAAGAACCTACCATTAGCAGACCCCTACTTCTACAAGTCCCACAAAATTGATATGCTAATAGGAGCCGAATCATTTTTCGAATTGCTAGCAGTTGGTCAAATTATACAAGGTCCTGACTATCCAACTCTGCAAAAGACCCTTATTGGTTGGGTTGTCTCGGGCAGATACAAATCTGCAGTCCCGAAACAAGTTGTGAATAGTTTCAGTTGTAGTGAAGAACCCTTAATATCGATTGATAACACACTACAGAAGTTTTGGTCACTGGAGGAATTACCATCTCCAAAGAAAATTCTATCGCCTGAGCACAAGTTATGCGAAGACCATTACAGAAAGACAACTCAGGTGTTGCCGTCAGGTCGGTTTGAAGTAAGGCTGCCGCTTAAATCCGATCCCAATGGGTTAGGCAACTCCTTCGAGGTTGCAAAACGGCGGTTTTTGTCGCTTGAGAAAAGGTTGTCTCGAGATTCTAACATGAAAGCTATGTACTTGGAATTCATGGAAGAATATCTCGCCCTAGGTCACATGTCGCCTACAGACAATAAAATTCCTTCCACTCCGCATTATGTCATCCCTCATCAATGTGTTTTAAGGCCCCAGAGTACGTCCACAAAACTTCGCGTCGTTTTCGATGCGTCCTGCAAGACGTCGTCTCAGGTGGCATTTAACGACATTCTGATGGACCGACCATTCAAGAGAAGTTGTACTCTACTCTACTCCGCTTCCGGCTGCACAGGTATGCCGATGTTAAGAAGATGTATCGCCAAGTTATGGTTCATGAAGCGGATAGGCAGTTTCAACTCATAGTGTGGAGAAGAGACCCCTCTGAATCCTTAAGATTGTATAAGCTCAACACCGTAACATATGGTACTGGACCCCATTTCTGGCTATTCGGTGTTTAAAAAGGTTGAGTGAATCTGCAAAATTTTCATTCCCTAGAGCTGCTGACGTAATTGGATCCGACTTTTACGTCGATGACCTATTAACTGGTGCTGCATGCGTAGAGGAGCTAAAGACGATCAAGTCTGAAGTGTCTCAGGTTCTTCAAACAGGAGGATTTGAATTGACAAAGTGGTTTTCAAACTTACCTGAGGTCACTGCATCTGAGGGCACAGTTAAGTCTATACATATCTCGGATTCAGAGTCAACGAAGTGGTTAGGAATATCGCGGTTGCCTAGCGAAGATGCCTTTAGGTTTGACACATCTGCCATGGGTCTCCGAGCGACAAAACGGAACATTCTATCGATAACATCGAAGCTGTTTGACCTCCTCGGCTTATTAAGTCCCATCGTTACTAAAGAAAAGATCCTATTGCAGGAACTCTGGCTTAATAAGTTATACTGGGATGAGTCGATTCCTATAAATTTGGAAACAGCATGGAATATGCTGAAAAGCAAACTGTCTCAACTAGACGAGATATCAATTCCTCGGTTTGTGCATACCGACCCGATGTCACCGGTACAGATATATGCCTTTGTCGACGCATCCATGAGAGCTTATGGAGCTTGCGTCTATATTCGTAGCAAAACTGCCGAAGGTTTCACATTATCGTTGTTGACTTCCAAGTCGAAAGTAGCGCCGCTCAGGACCAAAACGCTCCCTAGGCTTGAGTTGTGTGCCGCTCACCTTCTCTTAGATCTCTGCCATAGAATCAAACCCTTATTAAAAGTCCTTATCGAACGAATAGTATACTGGGCGGATTCTGAAGTTACTCTTCATTGGATTCGATCTCAACCATCTTCGTTATCGACTTTTGTTTCGAACAGGGTAGCGGAGATTCAAAAATGGTCAGGAGAAGCTACATGGCGGCATGTACCAACAAAGCAGAACCCAGCAGATATTGTCTCAAAAGGTTGTGACGTCGTCAAAATTGGGCAGTCTTTCTGGTTCACAGGACCACCGTTTCTGAAGGATAAAGAAGAGAACTGGCCCAAAAATGCGCACTGAGACCTGGATGAGGAAGTCTAGCGTCACGAAGCGAGGAAGACAGCGGTCGGACTAACCGCTGCTGTGCAAACTTCAGGTTTGCTGGATGTCATCGAGGGATTTTCGTGAAACCTCAAAATGCTTAGGGTGTTCGCTTATATGTTCAGCTTTATAAGAAAATGCAAAGACGAGAGTATAGTTTTCGAAAAATCTCTGTCTCCGACTGAATACATTGAAGCTTTTCAGAAAATCGTTGAAATAGTACACAACCACGAGTATGGCGCCAAGGCAATTGGTGCAAATTTTCGTTATTGCGAGTTGGGGGGAGACTAGCTAACATTCCTTTATCGTACGATGCCAAGTTTCCTTTGCTGTTGACGAAACGCTCCCAATTTATACAGAGCTACGTCCGGCATCTGCACCATTCAAATTTTCACGTTGGTCCACGAGCACTAGTGAGCATCCTACGACAGCGTATTTGGACCGTAAACGCACAGGAACTCTGCAGTCAGACAGTTCGATCATGTGTGCGCTGCTTTAAATGCAAGCCTCGACTGATGACTCAAATTATGGGAAATTTACCCGCAGATAGACTGCGTGCTCTCCGCCCATTTGCGATATGTGGCGTTGATTTTTGTGGCCCTGTCTATACGACATTAAAAATAAGAGTAAGGCCTCCGTACAAGTCGTACATTGCCCTGTTTGTTTGCTTTGCGTCCAAAGCGGTTCACTTAGAAATTGTTTCAGATCTAAGCACTGACTCCATTTTATTGGCTCTTCAAAGGTTTATTGGTCGCCGAGGATGTCCCCAAACAATTCACTGCGACAACGCGACGAACTTCGTCGGAGCAAGTCACCACTTCCTGGCTCTTCGCAAAAAGATCAAGGAGCAAGCAGATGCGATTCGCGAATTCGCATCAAGAACCGGATGCGAATTTGCGTTCACACCGCCTCGGGCTCCGCACATGGGCGGGCTATGGGAGGCAGGTGTCAAAACTGCAAAGCACCTACTTCTACGAGCGGTGGGCAGCGCGCTCCTCAACACGGAAGTGCTGGAGACAGTCCTCGTCGGGATCGAGGCAGCTATGAACTCGCGGCCTCTCGGAGCGATGAGCCAGGACCCAAGCGACGGAGAGGCGCTAACTCCCAACTTGTCTTGTCAGTCAGGCAAATGTTCTGGCGGCGATGGTCCCGGGAGTATGTCCTGGGCCTACAAATTCGGAGCAAGTGGCACCACCAGGAGGAGAACGTCGAGGAGGGACAGCTCGCCGTCGTCGCAGAAGACAACCTTCGCCTTAACAGTGGCTCCTGGGAAGGATCGTGACGACCTACGCAGGAGAGGACGGCATGGTCAGGGTCGTCGATATTAGGACTACCCATGGAGCCGTTTTTTGGAGAGCGGTCCGTAAGGTGGCGCCACTACCAGTGGTTTAAAGCCTTGCAGGCTTTCAACGGGGCCGGTGTTGGCTCATTTGAGACCTACCAATTTGTTGTTAGTTATGAAGTCTAGTGTAAGTTAATAATAATAATAAAGCTCTCTCTCGCTCTTTGCGAATTCGCCCGACCTTCGCCAACCGTCGCTACGCTAGGCTTTAAGTTCTCTTGTGAGATATATAAAAATTTGTCGTAAAGTTGAAATCAGATCGAGCGAACTATTTAGAAATTTCATCCTTTTACATGTACTGCCCCTATTTAAGCGCATCTTTATTACCCCCTCCTTTGACAGGTTGACATCTAACCCTAATTAATTGCATTTTTATTACTCAAAACACCTAAAATTTTGAAAGCTAGCCCATTAATGGCATTTTTATTACCCTTTTGCCGACATCAAAGGTCCCGAAAACCCTGTTATTATTCTACGCACTCGATCCGAAGGTGCGCAGCAGCTGAGTTCTACGGTGTGGGCAAGACCCCGAACGAGTATTAAAATGTTCTAGGCCGCGACTATTGGAGTAAAGTGCTCCCAAGCACTCGTGAGCCCCGAGTGGGGAAGAAAAGAATTATCCACTTTTCAGCGAACTGGCTCGAGGTGAGTCCTCAATTAAAAAAGTTTTTCTAACGGGCTAACGTGTGTCAAAGTTTTAAAATATGTTTCGACGGAGGAGATCTTTAGCAGCGTAGGAAACGACTGGGCGATCGATCAGAGGTCGCAGCAACCAAGATAAAACGCTAAGGAGACGTCTAAAAATCGCTGAAGTGGGAGAGCTGAAGCAGCGAAAGAAGGGACCAAAATACGCTTACGCAAGTCAGTGCGAAAGCAGCGGTTTCCTTGAAGGTAGAGTCGTCTTAGACCAATCCCTTTTCAAAAATCTTCCAGAAATAACAACCGAACATAACCTGCGGAGAAGAAAAGACTAGAGAAGTCAAAGTGGAATTTTGGAAATAATTATTATGGAGTACAAAAACTGATCTGGTGTTGAATTGGGAAAGGAAGAGCAAAAGTATGCGAGCAAATTAGGATTAAAAACAAATTTAATTTTATAAATTTTTCTTATTAACAGATTAAATCAAGAGAAACCAACTCTGCTTATTCTGTTTTTCACGGAGCCATCAGCAGCGGGATTGTACTAGTGCCCATAGCTGCTTTACGTGCCATACTCTGCATCATACTCTGCTGCATCGCGACAATCCACTTGCCAACGTACTGAGTGCCGCTCCGTCTAGTCCACGATCACAGCCTACTTTGAAAAATGGAGCAGGTTCCGCTGACAACCCCACAACAGCCCTTTGCCGAATGTCTGTGTACTCCAAGCGCATCTCCCACGCATCCAAGATTTCCAACGACAAACTCAGTGCCACTCCCAGTGCGGTCCCTTGAGAAGGCAGACGTACCCGAGGTACTCAGTCCTATCATTGCAGAGTCTGCTGCGGAAATGCCAACAGTTCCTCCGGCTCAGGGCTGAGAAGAGGCTTTGCGCGGTTCTCACCCACCGTTATTGTTCCAACTTTTTGGCCCACGAACATTTCGAGAGAACCTGCCGCAAGGGTGACCGATGCAAGACGTACAATCAGCACAACCATACGCTCCTGCATATGCACACAAGTTCAGTGCAGGCATCCCGGTCGCCGCAACGAGCGCCTCCGTACTTCTTGTTCGCACATTACTGCCCATCATTCTAATGTTAAACTTTTTATCTAGATCCGTCATCAGATGTCTCCATATTCACACCGCCACGATTGACCGGGAGAACAGACGTACCCGAGATACTTGGTCCTACCAAAGCCGAGTCTGCCACAGTATCCCGCTACGGAAAATCGACGCCCCCTGGAATCAAATTCCATATCTCCAGGGCTATACGCGACTCCGTCATCCTAAGGCATTTCTAACCGCTCTTCCGCCACTCCATGGCACTTGTCAGCCGCTCCTCGGCCTTTCTCAGCTTCCACGGCAGTACTTAGCATCACAGGATGCAGTGTCGGAGGATCTACGTATTCCGGACCCACGAGTGAGGATTTCATAAAAGGCTTTGTTGCAATAAGAGTGATTGCAAGGGGGTGCGGAATGTTCACGCCAGGAAGCGGCATCCTGTATCCCCTCTGCCCACGGAGCTTCCAAAAGCTCGCCCGCTCTTTCGTTCCCGTCTTCCCGATAGCGAATTCTCATAATATAAGCTTAGCTTATCGGTCGAGGTGGGCGACCCCTTATATAAGGTAAGTTTAGTTCCGATATTAATGTCGAAACATGCCAGTTTCATAAATTCGAGCCCCTTCGTCGGATATATCTATAAATTGTTGGTTCTCGGTGGATATCCTGGCCATCCCTCTACATAAACATAGAGAAAGAGTGAGAAGAGTTTTTGTTCTGGTTGAATTTTTTTTGTCTTTCTTCTCTGCTCTGATCTCTAATACGTTTGAGAAGTAAAGTTTTTTTAATTTTCGAATGTGTAACGGTTGAAGTGTGTCCTCTCACCCTCCCAAAAAAATTTTCCTTGCGTTGCAGAGCCTCCTGAAAGCGCTTTCATTGAGGGATCTGTCGGCGAAAACAAAAAAAATTGATGAGGTACCAGAAAAAGTAAAATGTAAGTCACATCTTTTTTAAAACAATAAAATTAAAAAATTGAAAAGGAGTGGGCGAAGTGCCCTCAAAATAACCCGACTTCCTTAGGGACGTCGTCGGTGGTCGGTGGATTCCTGGTCGAAGTGGTTGGCTGCGAAATATCCCAGATGATCCCGTGGAAGATGAAGAATTGTGGGAGCCGGCGTTGGACTCACAAATATAATTTATTTCAGCTTCAATGCTTACTTAAGACAAAACTTAGATCTGATGAACATAAACCGAGACCGTGGAGTGGTGAGTTGGCCGGTTGGAGAGTAGCACTTAAGAGGGAGACGAGCCAAGGAGAGGTGCCAGCGAACGGGAGCGAAAGCTTGAGCGCAAATACTGGTCGATTACATTGCAGCTCGGAGCTACGCGCCCTTCTGGCGTGAACAAAAATATATAAAAAGGAAATAAAAGAAAATATTCCTAATATTTAATGAAAATTTAATTGACCATAGGAAATAAAAAAGTAGTTAATAAATGGATAAAAAAAAAGAAATAATGATATAATGAAAAGTAAATGTCTCGTCGCGGAAATTGTTACTCTCTTGTTTGCCTTTGCTTTTTATACCCTTGCAGGGTCTCATAATTTTAGTCAGAAGTTTTCAACGCAGTGAAGGACCCTATAAAGTACATCTAAATGAAACTTTGCCGATAATCTTCTATATATTATCACTCGTACATAAGTCGGAACGAGACAGATCGGTAAACTATATCATATAGCTGTCATATAAACGAACCGTAAAATTGTAAAAAAATAATTATAACTTTATAATTATAATTATAACTGATATATTTTGATTAACTCTAAAAATTTGTCACATTAATTCTCAGAGCTTGTGTAACAAAATGGACGAATTCAGATATCTATTCATCGATTCGAATGTGGATATTATAAGCGTCTCAGAAACTTGCTTTGTTGCAACCTCAAACAGTAAATTATATGAATACGCAGGACATAATCTTTATCGCTCAGGTCGGGTGGGGCATCCAGTAAGAGTGGTAATATATGTGAAATCAAATATAAAATGCAAATTAATTTTTCCTGGAATTAATTTATGTAAGAAGTAGCAGATCAGCGATATTACTAAGCTGCATGTCTAAACCCAACAAATTGACTAATTACTCGAACATTATCAATTCCTTAGCAAGTCTATCCTATAGGTATACTGACAAAAGTTTGCTTGGTGTGGTGTTTGTTGACGATAAAGATAAAATTCTCCTCTATGACCAAATCGCTTTGCCAAATTTTTCGAAACATGACCTCATTTTCTAGACGTACAATGTTCTAATTGACCGCACTGACCCTTAAATATAGGGACCTTAGGAACAAGGTATGATGTGTGCAACTGTGATATGAATAATATATTTCTGACGAAACGAACCATCTAAACGCTTACATTGACTATCTATATAACAGACACGCCTATTAGGGAAAACGGGTCTGAAACTTTACAAATTCCTGGTTTAATAATGACATTAAAAAAGCTATAGATAAAAGAGAAGATATAAGACTGCACATTTGTATTTAAACTTGAAAGGGCACGTGTAAGTAAACAAATTCATGACAATAAAAAATCCTATATAAGCTCTAAGCTTACTTGTGCAATAAATACTGGACAATAAGTCTGGAAAGAAATAAAAAAAACATGGGAGTTGGCAAGACAAAAACTGTGATAAACAATGACGTAAATGTGGATGAGATTAATGACAAGTTTCTGCAAATTAATGTACCTGAATATAGTTAGATTCTTAGAAAATAGGGAGAATCATGACAATTCCTGAAGCAAATGACGAATATAGGCCAATTTCGATACTTCCCTAACTATCAAAAGTCTTTGAAAAATAAGTTGTTTCCTAGCTACTAATAATCTTCTAAATATAGGCAATTAGGATTCCGCCATAAACGAAGCTACACATCAGCTATTGCTAAAATTATTGAGGATCAATAAATGGACAAAAGTAGGGTTACATTACTAACCCTACTGGATTTTGGCAAGGCATTTGACACCGTTAATCATGAAATTCTGATAACAAAATTGCAACGTACGTTTAATGTTTCACTGACAGCCATCTGTTGTTGTAGGAGACTTCGATCTACCACTCGTGGTGTACCACAGCGATATTTACTAGGGCAGTTGTTGTTTACTATGTATGTTAATGACCTGCCTAATGTTTTATCAATGTGCAATGTTCATATGTATGCGAATGATGTTCAGATGTATCTAAGCCGTCCATTCCCTTCAGTACCAATCCCAAGGAATTCAACAGGAATTCCCCCGGATTTGGAGGCGTTTCGCCAGGAATTCCCCCGGATTTTGGCCAGGAATTTGTTCGGGGCATGCGTTCGTGGCCCGGAATCAGGAATTCCTCGGGATTTTTCCGGGAATTCGCCGGGAATTTCCCACGGGATTCCCCCGGAATCCCTGTGCGAGTTCGAAAACCAATTGGAATTAAAAAAAAAATTGCCAGGAATTCTGCCAGAATTCGCCATGAATTCTCCCGGAATTTGCCAGGAATCCTCCCGGAATTTGGCCAGTAATTCTGCCTGAATTCGCCAGGAAGAAAAGCTATAGAAAATACCTGAAAATTCCCCCTATTAATAAAAATCGGTGTAATTAATTCTTATTTAAACATTTATTTATAAAATTTTATGTTTTCATCGATGTTAGCATTATTTCTGCTTATTTCCTAGTGTCAGGGACCTCCTCTGCTGGCTGATGGTCCTTTAAGCAACTAATGCTATCTGTAAATAAAACACATATGCTTACATGTGTATATATGTACGTACCAATTTAAAGTAAAAAGAAAACTCCGCAAATCGTATGAGTTTCCCACGCAGTTACACTTACACTTATCAATTCTGAAAATTATTTTTTAAATTAAACTCAAGTTTCACTTACCTTATTATAATAATTAACTTTTGCGGAAATTTATCTAATACGCAAAACACTTCTGAATGCAGCAGCAGTCAACGAAAAATGCAAAAAGAATTAGAAGAAGCAAGACAAAACCGAAGACCGAAAACTCTGTCGCGGGACTGGGTATACACGACCAAAGAAATGCCATATAACTTAAACCAACTGAGGCAGAAGATCAAACATGAACATTTTTGCTTCGCCTAAAGCAAATTTTCAATACTTGCCAATATACAATACCATTAAAAGAGTAAAAAATTATTAACTTACAATTTGAAATATTTATAGATGTCTCAACTTATTTTTAATAGGGTATACTGACGTCGCTATAATACACTTTGCTTTTGAAACAGATTTTTTCCCTCCCTTCCCTTCATCCCCCATCTCGCTTTAACTTGCGAGCCGCTGCTCCGAATCAGTTCGAAAAACAAAAACAAATATTAGGTCTGAACTTCGCGAGACATCGGCAGTAGCCGATCGTAGGTCGAATATTTTTTTCCAACTCCGTCTCGAACTTCGCTAAACAAAGCCCATGCGATTTGTTCTTGTTTTTTTGAACAGGCGGCCAGGAATCGGCCGGGAATCAATTTTGGTACTGAAGGGTTAAGTAAATTTGATAAATGTATACGTGTATGTAACATTGATCTGTTAAGTGTTTACAATTGGGCGGGGAAAAATGGTCTAAGTATAAACCCCGTTATATCGAAATGTCTTGTTATATATAAGAAAATATTCAAACGGATCAATAGTTGAAGCTTCGATTGGGAGACACTAATTTAGAATACATCGAAAAGGCTAGTAACTTAAGATTTTTCTTTAATTTAATAATAGGAAGAACATACGGAATGTTACGACAACTATATGTAACTCAGTCTATGATGCCGACTAATATACTACTTTTAATTGTCAAAACTCTGGTCATACCAACACTGTTATATGGGATAAAGATATTTGGTAACTGTGATGGAACAAGTCAGTAAAAATTAAAGGTGACATTCAATAACGTTGCACGATATATTATCAACTTAAACAGAACGGACGACGTGATGGGAAGCGCGAATAAAATCTTTGATTTAAATATACGTACCTGAATCGATTTTAAAATGTTCATATTTTTTCAAAAAATTATAACAACAAAGCAACCTAAATATTTATTTGGCCAAGTTAGCTTTTCTTTCTCACGATAGACAAACAATATAATAAGTATACGAACAAGACTTACATGCTCTGGCAGGCAATTCTTTGTTTACGCAATTCAATTATGGAATCATCTACCCAACCAACTGAAACTAATTAGAGGCACATCACAATTCGAACAAAAACTAAAAATGTATTTATCTACACACACAACTTTGTCAGTTTTCAACATAACTTCTTCTACTTTGAGCTGCAACATTATATTTCATAAAAATCGGAAGATATATATTATCAATCAGCTGCCATACAAACGATCGGTAAATGTGTAAGAAAATTACATTTTACTTTACATGCAATAATGTAAAATAAAATTTTAAAGTCATACACGCAATTCTTTTTTAAACGGTTTTATTTAGCTCACACCGTTTGTTTTATTATTTATCTTTGGGTCAAATTTAGTAATTCAAATTTTCCCTCTTCCTGTCAATCGAATAATCAGAAATTTTTTATACACTTTGGATTTTGGTGACAATACAGTTATGTTTATTCATTATCATTATAATTTCAAGATGGCCGCCGCTACAAAATGGCGGATAATTTATGTTTAATTAATCCCATCAATATGGGTATTAAATGAACGGGCTCAACAAGCAGAATACAACATACTAAAAATAATTTAAATCCAATATGGCGGTCGCTACAAAATGACGGATAACGAAGGTTTTATCAATCCCATCAATATGAGTATCAAATGGAAGTGCTCAACCAGTAGAATACAATGTACTATATAAAATTAAAATCCAAGATGGCGGCCTCTACAAAATGGCGGATAACTTAGGTTCTATCAATCCCATCAACATGGGTCAAGCCTACGTGGCTCTTAGTAGACTAAGATCTTTGCAGGGACTACGTATAGAAAAGTTGGACTGCAATAAACTAACGGGGGAGAAACCTTGCGATAATGAAGCACTAAATAAATTAAACAGAATGCAAAATAAAACTAGAAAATAAAATAAAGGTTACCAAATTTTTTAAGTTGAACGGATTTATGTTAAACAATCGTTGCAATGTTTAAAATAAACGTACTAAAAACAAAAAAAAAATAATAAATGTTACACTATAAGAAGTCAGTTGTGTGATTTTTTGGTTTTTAGTACATTTATTTTGAACATTGCAATGTATGTTTAACATAAAACCCTTTAACTTAAAAAAATCTTTTACCTAATATTTATTCTTAAAAAAAGGCAACACTGAGGGAAGCAGCAAGACCACCACCTCCCTTGCCAACGAGCCACAGCCGGAAACCCTTTTTGCGATTGCGTTTCTCTTAGTTACAATACATAGATCGGCATGCGCAGGTTCCACGGGAGCACTTAGATCATGCCCTTAGCCCGGTACGACTGAAGGCAAGCCAAAGCTAGAGAGATTACCATACCAGGCACTATAGGATTCTGAGCGAGATAAGCTATCAGATAACAGAGGACACAGACTATATATAAAAACCGAACTGCGATTCGGTAATGCACAACCACAATATTCCCTAGAAGGGAAGATTGGAAAAGAGTAATGGTATCACTAAATGTAATGTAATTTAAATGTAGAGATGTTAACTGACTCGCAGTAGACAAGAGGATACAAATAGCCTGGGTACAATATGACACCGCCGGAAACAAGAAAGCTAATGAGATGGCCAAGAAGGGGTCAGAACAAAACTTAACCACAGTAGATATTCAAATCTCTCTCCAGACGAAAATTCATAACCATTTCAAACTACTAGCCAGCAAGGAATGGTCGACGACGACGGAGCACAGATAATGGAAACTATGTTGGCCAGAATTTAACAGGAAACGGACCGCAGAGCTGATCCCCAAGAGTAAAAGCGATATCAGGAGGGTAACGGCAACCATCACCGGCCTCTTGATAATAACTACTACTACTACTATTACTACTACTACAATCAGAAGGAGGGTGTGGATCAAAATGGAGCTCAGCTCTAATTGCAGTCTACCAGGGTATCCTCACCACTTTACCTACCTTTCTATTATTACAGGTATTAGTAGTCGGCTGTTGCTTACGCATAGACGCATAGAATTCCTAATGGGTTCTAATTCAGATGTAGGCTAAGGTACCACGGAAATTAATCAGACTAAGTGGCACTGCTAACAAACACTTAGTTTAGTTGTACTTAAGCTTAAACTCACCCATGTTGCTGTTTTTATTCACATTAGGACCTATAATATCTTGAATTGTAAATTTTGGAGTAATTTCAACTGGAAGATTTTTCTGAAAATTTGTAACTAAATTATATGAGAATAAAAAAAAAGTAAGATTGACTTACATTATAATTACTTCCAGAGTTATCAACGCTTTCATATGCATAACCGGTTAAGTCCCCATTATCATATTCATCTTCTTCTGAGGAGTATGGCAAAATTTTGTCTGATGTTCTTGGTAAAATCGCATCATCTTTGTGCAAAGGAACACTAAGACTTCTTAACTGTTGAATTTCTTCTAACGCCAACATACTACAACGAGAAGCAAACAATAAACGTTAATATTAAATAAGATTAAAAATAATATTTATTGTAGAAAAATCGACTATCAGGCAAGCTTCGGCTTTTACTTTCGCAAGTTTGTTGTGTGTTTTTTCAATAATAAGCTAAATCAGGTTTGTTATTTACAAATTTAAAATATTTGCCGTTTGTCTATATGATATAAGACCTCAATATTATTTTGCACCTAATACAATAATGTGATTTTGTCATTTAAAATGTCTTCGCTGAATATTTTTCAGGAATTTTTTTTTTGTTAAGTTGGTAGTACTGTCCTTAAGTACTTTGTCAGAAATGAACGCGATATGTTACCTGTTATGGGACGCATCAATGCTCTGCTCGTTCCAAAGTACACTTTTTGAGAACGATTTTAAGACAAAAAATTCGTTCAATTCTTTCAATCAACAACCGTACTCATCAGATTTGGCCCTATGTGATTATTTTTAGTTTCAAAAACTCAAGTTACCACTCTATGGAACCTAATTCAAACCGATTGAGGACGTAAAATAAAATTCGCAGGCGAAGATGAAGCCTTTCCCGGCCAGCGCCTATAAATCAGGTGTCGTTTTTTTGGAATAAAATGGAAAAACAATAAAATTTTAATCGATTTTTTTACCCGTTTGGGTCCCTTAAGAAAGGCATAAATTTCGGGAAAACACAAAGCGCCAGACTTTCCAATGGGATAATTGAAAATTTACAAAGTTCGGCCAAATTTAAGCAAATTATTGCCAACGTTTCTAACTCGGAACTGTGATACTTCGACTCAGCAGCAGTTGTACGCTTGGAGAAATCGCCCCTGCAGCGATTATTTTATTTGCGTTTTTCTGAAAACTAAGTTTTACCAACTTTTCAACACGATTTCTCGAAAACGACTGATCGGATTATAACATATCTAACTTTCAGGATATGTTCAGCATTCATGCGGTTATCGTGCAGACTATGATATCTTGGATAGGTTGAGTAGTATGTTTTACTCTGCAAAATAGGTAAAAAAAACTTGAATATTTCTAAAAATCAATGGCCCACTTAATTCGACAGTATCATGTTCACCATGACAGTACCTTTTGCCAGTGTAGTAATTCAACAGCTTTTTTCTAATAATTTTTAACAATATTTGTATATTGTGAATAAATTAAAATAAGAAAGGAAGCTAACTTCGGCACGCCGAAGTTTGTATAGCCTTGCAGATTTAAATTGGATTAGTTATAATCTAACCCTCTGTATTTTAAAATGAATTACTTTCGATTCAATTTTATTTTTACAGTATTACATTTTTTTTAAATTTTTACATGTAAAGTAAAATGTAATTTACCCCCACATTTACCGATCGTTTTTATAGCAACTATACGATATAGTCGTCCGATTTTAATGAAATTTAAAAAAAAATTTTGAAATAATATAGAATGCTTGTATCTCAACGTAGAAGAAGTTTTGTTGAAAACTGACAAAGTTATTCTCTTTTTCTACAAATTTCCCCACCTATGGCAGCTATATCATATAGTAGTCCGATTTTTATAAAATTTAATCAAAATTTCTGAAATATAATAAGAAGCTCATTACTGAGAGTTTATTCAGATATGTTGAAAAACAGTGAAGTTATTATATTGTTTTCTAAAAATGTTTAGATCGTTTGTATGGCAGCTGTATGATATAATTGGCCGACCCGCTCGTTCCGAAAAGTTTCGGTAAGATAGCTTCAAAACTGAGGGACTAGTTTGCGTAGAAACGGACAGACAGACAGCCAGACAGACAGACAGACAGATAGACAGACGGACAGACGGACATGGCTGGATCGAATCAGCTGTTGATGCTGATCAAGGATATATATACTCTATAGTGTCGAAAATGCCTCCTTCAATGCGTTGCAAACTTCTGACTGAAATTATAATACCCTGCAAAGGTATAAATATTAAACATATTAAACCAGACCAGGAAGATACAGATTCATCGGAAGAATACGAATCGGAATGTAATACTGACCAAGAATTTAAAGAAACAGATATACAAGAAAGAAGAAAATTATTATTTAGATTTCGAAAAGTCTTAAGTGTTGTACAACAGAAATCAGTGATCGTAACGCATACTAATATTAAATTTATAAACACTGCATCAAGAATTATACCAGACTTCAGCGGTAAAGCAGAGAACCTGCTTAGTTTCATAGATACATTGAAAATCATAATGTCAATACAGGGAGCGCATGAGACTTCAGCTTTATCTTCGATAACAAGAAAACTAAAAAGACCAATTTAATAAACAACGAAAGTATTAAAGATCAAGTAATAAACAGACTTAAACCAAATGTAAACTTTGACTCAATCCATAACAAATCAGCAAGATTATCTTTCGTAGAAAAAACAATTCAACGTTTATACCCAGGAAATGGAAAAATAGCAAAGTCTTTAGAAGGTGCGTATATCGAAAAGGAATACACCTTAGAGCAAGCTAAGTTGCTAAGAACCAAACAAGCAGTGAATACAAATTGCTTAAAGTAAAGACACTTATGCGTTCTTGTCTATTAAACAATATTGACGAAGCAATAACTGTATTTGCAGAAGCCAGGGACCGTAAAAAATAACACAGGTGGACAAAAAAAGCACGGAGAATAAACGCGACAGGTTTTGAAAGATCTTGGTCTGTACATTGCTGATTCGAAAAGTTTCCATCACGTACCGATTTTGAGAAAATCGCGGTCAAAGTATGAGAAAGTGCTTTTTTTGGCACTTTTCAAAACGAACACGAAAACCTTACGTTCAGAGCTGGTTTTAGGCCTAAATGAAAGCCTCATTTTTTTTCTTTAATATGAAAAAGTGACACCTCCGGTTCACCAGCTATAATGCCTTTTCTGAACGTACTTTTGCCCCGAAATTCTGCTATGCTGTAGCCCTGGTAATTCAAAATTCAAATTGTAACGTATCGGATATACGTTGGGAACTTAGATGTTATGCTATAATAGTAACGACGAATTTTTCAACCTTAAACCGAGACTCTCACATTTTTTTTTATAATTTCTTAAGGTATTATTTATTGAACAAAAAAAATTTATAATTACAATGCATACTGCACTGCTCCATGATTTGTGGAATACAAAAATATATGCCTTGCGGTCGAATTATAACTCGCTAATTTCGAATGGTCAGAAAATATTTCCGCAATGCAATCGGCGCAGAAGAACAACCACATATACCAATCAAAATAATTAAAAATAAAATAGATACAAAATTAATTTCTTTGTCTATTTTATATACTCGGATATAGCTCATATTATGGCTTTTGGTTTCTGGATGACCATCGTAGTCATTAGTTTGCTTAGTAGTCGTTCTTTTTCCAGGGGCAAACAGCCGGCAGAGATCGTGTAAAATCGAGGAAAAAGGCCCAAAAAGCCTTTCAACTTTGCAGTCCTGCAATAAGGAGTGTACAGCGCGCTAAAAATACGTTATACAATGTGATGGCGTTTTTAAAATTGGTGTCCTCTTTTTGCGTACATGTAATCCGTCCACAAACTTAGTTTAATGCTCTCCCTCATGCAAAAGCTTTCCTTAAAGAAGGCATCGAAAAAGACCATATGTAAATTAGTATAGATGCAGTATTCATCATTGAGAAAACGGGGATTCGGCGTTGCTT
The DNA here is from genome assembly GCA_008042585.1 of Drosophila punjabiensis. NCBI lineage: Eukaryota > Metazoa > Arthropoda > Insecta > Diptera > Drosophilidae > Drosophila > Drosophila punjabiensis. Next base: position 4,276 of record VNJR01012925.1, on the reverse strand, counting down.
TTTATACAAAATTTCTCAGGTCTTCACTGACGAACTTGAAACTTAGTTTTTTTAGCCAGTTGCGCCTTGGTATTAGAAAAACGTTATTATACATTTTTTTGTTTAATATATACCTTAAGAAATTATAAAAAAAAAATTTAGAGTCTCGGAATTAGGTTGGAAAATTCGTCGTTACTGTTATAACATAACATCTAAGTTCCCAACGTATATCCGAGCCGTTACAATTTGTTTTTGAACTACCAGTGCTCCAACATAGCAGAATTTTGGGGCAAAAGTACGTTCAGAAAAAGCGTTATAGCTGGTGAACCTGGGGTGCCATTTTGGTGACCCTTTTTCCATATTGAAGAAAAAAGATGAGTGTTTCATTTAAGCCTAAAACCAGCTCTGCACGTAAGGTTTTCGTGTTATTAGGCTTTGAAAAATGCAAAAAAAGACACTTTTTCATACTTTGACCGCTATTTTCTCAAAATTGGAAGGAAACTTTTGGTTTTCGAATCAGCAATGTACACCCCAAGATCTTTCAAAATCTGTCACGTTTATTCCGCGGGCAGAAAAAAGTTCGATTTTTGTCGACCTGTGTATTAACGGGAAAATTTGTACGTTAGGCTTTTTTTTTTTTTTTTCTTAAATATAATGATTAATAATCTATTTATATATATATATATATATATATATATATATATATATATATATATATATATATAACTTAATTTTAATCATTATTAATGATAAACAAGAAAGGAAGCTAACTTCGGCACGCCGAAGTTTGTATACCCTTGCAGATTCCAATTGTATCAATTATAATCTATCCCAATATAATATAACATGAAATAATTTCATATTCATACAATTTTTACAGTTTTAATTTTTTTTACATTTTACATGTAAAGTAAAAAATTTTCCACATTTACCGATCTTTTGTATGGCATCTATACGATATAGACGTCCAATTCTTATGAAATTTACAACAAAATTCTGATAAATATGAAATACTTTTATCTCAAAGTAGAAGAAATTATGTTTAAAATTGACAAAGTTTTAATTTTTTTCTAAAACTTTTCCGACCGTTTCTATGGAAGCTATATGATATAGTAGTACGATTTTTATAAAATTAAATCTAAAAATCAGAAACAATATGAAAAGCTTATAACCGAGAGTTGATCAAGATATGTTGAAAAACAGTGAAGTTATAATTTTTTTTTAACAAATTTACGGATCGTTTGTATGGCAGCTATTAGATATAGCCGATCCGGCTCGTTCCGACATTTATACGAGTGAGAGTATATAGAAGACTATCTGCAAAGTTTCATTCAGATAGCTTTAAAAATGAGGGACTAGTTTGCGTAGAAACGGACAGACAGACAGACGGACATGGCTAGATCGACTCGGCTGTTGATGCTGATCAAAAATATATATACTTTATAGGGTCGGAGATGACTCCTTCACTGCGTGTCAAACTTCTGACTTAAATTATAATACCCGGCAAGGGTATAAAAATACAAATCAATATCAAATTAATACAAATCATTATAACGTTATTTTTGAAATTAAACTTTTAATGATTACGTTTCCTGATTGAAACATCTAACAGACAATAGCTTATGTTCTGATATCAATCAAGCTTGCAAAATAAATACAACAGTGGATGAACATTCAATTAAACTGACATACAGTAACATATCAGAACCAATTTCCAGTAATAACTTATATAAGCAAAAACTGTCACTGCCAAAATGGAAAGAAACAAAAAGGCGTCTAAGAGGGGAACTTCTAGTAGATAAATATCCATTACCTAGAATAGAAGAAATACTAAATCAACTAGGGAGAGCGAAATATTTTTCGTGTCTTGACCCTTTTTCGTATTCCACCAAATAGAACTAGAAAATAATTTTGGATGTATAACATCATTTGCTTCGAGCACCGGCTCATATCGCTTCACGCGATTACCCCATGGTCTTCGGTATTGATGCAACTTACATTTTCTGGCTTAAACTCACTGCAAACATTTGTTTACAATGACGATTTAGTTATTATCGGTTGTTCCGAACAGTATATGTTCACAAATTAAAAACACAATCTTAAACTAAGCCCGGTGTTTGGAGCGGGGCGGCTTTAACTTGTAGGGTGCACTCGATAACAAAAAAATTCGTAGAAACTTCTTCGGGGTTTTGCGCGACGTGCGTCTTTGGTGTTTATTGAAAGGAGTCGTAGTTGGTACTAATTACAAGAAGACTTAAAAATATCATCGGGGAGCGGATTGGATCGGAGAGAGAGGGAGAGAACGAACGAGACATTGTGAGGCTGCAAGCGGAGTTACACTGCCTCTCGAAAATAAGCGCCCTCTGGCGGGAACATTCCCCCCCCCCCCCCTTGCGAGGATACGCAGCAAAAATCTCAGGAGACCTTAGCTCTGGAAAGCGTAGAATAACGCTGAGCGCTCGTGGATATGGAGAAGAGTGTGGTGATCCTGTCCACACTTCTGGCATCGGTCGTCACTGTGGCACGATCCTTGGGAATGGTGGTGGGCCAGGCAGTTGACGCAGTGTTTCTTTTCGAGGACTGCCTGGAGCCGTTTCTTAGGGCTAAGCCTAAGAAAACGGTGGCACTTCCGAAGAACATGGTTCCCTTGGCAGACTCGGCATGGGTAGAATAAAATACCTCGGGAACGTCTGCTTTTGCTGTCGTCTTATGGAACCCAATAAATGGAGGAATTGGGTACAGTGGTCACTCGCGTGGAGAACGGGGAAATCCTTTGAATAGGTGGAGAACTTTGCGTTGAGGCATCAAGAGGAATCGGAACACTGGAGAAAGAATTGCTTGGATGCAAAAAAGTGTGATGCCGACCGTAGCAAGTGGAACAGCTGTGGGCGCTTGTGCAATTACGTAGTGGATGTCCGCTTGCAAAGCAATTTAAGCACAACCTTCTTTCTTGGATATACGCGGTACGATTTTCTATCGTCATCTGCAGGAAGCGTGGACATATACGCACTGGATGGTTCTCTGCTGAACGCAAATCACATCTTCTGGACATGGGAACAATCCGCGTACTAAAGGATTTTAGTACTCGCGGTGCCACGATGGATTTTTCGGGTTTGGACGGACTGAGGCGTAACGTAGGAGGCTGAATAGAATCGATATTCTCTAGAGTTCTATGGCGCTCAGTACGAAAGGAATCAAGGTTTAACCACGGTCTTTCGGTCTTATTTGGAATGGATTGCTCTCATAATGAGAGCGTCAGTTTTGGAAGCTTCGTGGAGCACAAAAAAAAACAGGAGACAATCCCAATTCTCAGTAGACAAGCCGGATATATTTAGAGCTGTAAGGCAATTTTGAAAAGTGGTTTGCAGCTCCTTAAGAGCTGCCGAAGATTCATGTACGACGGACTGCATGTTGAGTAACTTTTTCAGATGGCTGTTCACCAACGACCGCTTGTTTTCGAAACGCTCAGTTAAGTTTCTCCAGGCTGAGCGGAAACCATCGTTGGTGAGTGGCGAATTGGAAACTATGGAGTTAGCTTCACCACTTGTCTTGGCATTTAGAAAGAAAAGCTTTTCAACAGGTGTCAAAGCAGGATTGTCTATATAAACTGCTGTGAAAAGATCTCGGAAAGTCGGCCAGCGAAGATAATCTCCAGAGAAAACTTTCGTATCGCACGGAGAAAGCCGACAGCCAGACGGAACGGAGTTTTGGGCCGGAATAAGTTAAACCGGAGCTGCTTTAGCAGAGATCGTTTCGATCTGTTCCATTAGTTGGGCGGAGCACCTTTCATAAAAAAAAAATATGAGTAGTCGTATTTTACCTGAAGAGTAGGCAAGGTGTCCGCAGGGCCCTCGAAACCAACTGAAATAAGCTCTGAACAAGCTTCGAACTCTTTCTTGGACGTTTCACGTTGGACGTGGTTCTGCTGGATTGCAGAATTCGGACTCGAAGTGACTGAGGCGGTCACAGGTCAAAGTAAATTGATTTAAAATGGATGACGTCATTCTGATTATATAGTACGTAAAAATAGATTTCAAATTATTTATGTGTGGAATTTAGGAACCAACTGGAATCGTTAAATAGAAGCGCAGAATTTTTATACCCTTGCAGGGTATTATAATTTCAGTCAGAAGTTTGCAACGCAGTGAAGGAGTCATCTCCGACCATATAAAGTATATATATTCTTGATCAGCATCAACAGCCGAGTCGATCTAGCCATGTCCGTCTGTCCGTCTGTCCGTCTGTCTGTCTGTCCGTTTCTACGCAAACTAGTCCCTCAGTTTTGAAGCTATCTGAA
>VNJR01012920.1:0-23937 GCA_008042585.1 Drosophila punjabiensis | reverse complement strand
GCCGCATAAATCACAAATGTGCGGCCAACTTGACAGAGTCAGTGGATGGCGGCGGGGGGCAACGGCAGAGAGGACTGCCCAACTTTAACACACAACAGCCACGCAAGCTGAAAAGTATGCTACACGGAGCTAGTAAATACGGCGAACACACTCCAGGCTACACACACACACACACACACATGGAAATGCGGCGCATATAATAATAACTTCATGGCTGCCGCTCACAACAAACAACGAAGAATATTGTTGCCTACTTGCAGGCGCAGCGCGAAAGGCAGAAAAAGTTTTCTAGCCGCCGTCCTTTGGAGCGCACGCAAAAGTCTTGCACTGCAAAATAAGGACTTGGGTCTGAGCAAAGGGTTTTATTAAAAAAAAAAAATTATAAAACAAGCAAGTTAAAAATATATGTTTTACAAAAAATTCTTGAAATTGTGAGACGTATTTTTAATGTTAAATTGATAAATAGGAAAGTATTTGATAGCACGTTGTATAGCCTTTAAACTGGTATAAAAAATATAATACCATTTAAGTCATTTTATTTTAATTAAATATCAATTCAAATATGGTCAATAATTTTATAAAACTCCAAATATATTTTTATATATTTTAAGCATAATTGAATTTTAGCATCTTTGAAAAACACCTTCTAAATATTAAGCTTTCTGATTTCTTAAAATGTATTATGCTGTAACCTAAATTAAACAAGCTTAAAATATACCAAAAATTGTGTATACATTTTATTGCTAAAATGTACTCGGCATCTTTCTTTATCTTCAAATTATTTTTTCATAGGTTCCAATTACCACAAAACAGCTTTGGAGCCTCAACCTTTTAGCTCAGTGTAGCCTTCACTTAGCTCCTTCTGCCTCGCAGATTTTTTTATGGCCCAACAAAGGAGCTAATGTTAAATTTACTGAAAACGTTTGTTTCAAGTGCTTTATTATTATTTTCTCCTCGATTTTCCTCATTTTTTGCCCCTTGCTTTGTTTTTTTGCATTATGAAAGTTGTAGGCGAAGGGGAAAAGGCCACAAAAGGAGGCTTGGGGGAAGGCTGGATCAACCGCCAAGAGAATGCCTTTCAATGCATGTTCAACCGATGGTGCAGCCTTTAAGACCGAAACGATTATGCGACAAATGCAAGGTAAATGAGTCCAGGACATTGGGGAGCTGAAAGGGGGGACACAGAGGAAGCTATAAAGCGGAGTATTAAGGGTCTCACAAGGGGTAACGTTAAGGAGGTGAGAGTGGCCAGACAGGTAGAGGCACAAAGCATTGTAAATCATCTTGGGAATAGGAGGGGCACGGCTCCAAAGAATTCCAAAGAGGAAAAACGAGGGGAAAATGTCCGAGCTGGACATGCTGCATACTGTTTATTTTTCATCTAACACGGGCGGTTGTGGCCGGGGCTAGGGGGTGGCTGTGGCAAGCCTTGGCTGGAGGCAAGTGGGCGGTAGGCGGCGGTGGGCGAACACCTGCAATGTGCCAACGTCATGTTCACCTTTCAACCGCAACGGACACTTGTGCATACACAAAACGAAGAAGGAAACTGGAAAGGAGATCCTCCACTTCGGTTCTCGCTTTGGTCCTGCCTGGCGGAGTCTCGAGCTTGAAAAACATTTTGCATGCATAGACATGCAACGAGCCAAAAGGACGATATCAAGAGAACACAGAGAAAAATAAAGCAACTATTAGAAACAATTGTATTAAAATAGTTATTTTATATTAATTAAAGCCTCCCTGGCAAAGAAAATGTATAAAAAATTGTATTTATTATTTAAAAATTTATATTTTCCAAATCAAAATACTCTTTTATAGAATCCATAAAATTTTTTTCCCCTGTAGGGAGGAGTCTGCCTCGAAGAAACTAAGCAATCTATGGAATGCCAGGCCACGGGGGCGACACCCACAACAGAGAATAGAAAAATGGTCGGAGGGTCCTGAAGCAGGACAATTACGCAGACAGAAAGCTTCGCATATAAATGACCGGCATGCACAGGAGACAGGACTGGAAAGAGAAAGGAAAATGTGAGGAGAGTCGCCCCATTGGGCAAGCATTTAATTTGTATTTTATGCGATTTATGTTTACTTTAGTTGGCACTCATTTTGCATTTTTATTAGCGCATATAAAAATTGCACAGAGACGATGACGCAGACGTTCACAGGGTGCAACAAATGTTGCAATCAAGTCGCACAAAAGGTCGCCCGTACCCGTAGCCGCAAAATGTTTGCCATTTATGGTTTTCTCTTTTATTTTAGAACACCGGAAAAACTATTTCTGGCAGCACAAAACTGGGGTCATTAAATGTAAGCTCAAACATTTTGCGGCTAGTTAAGCACTAACCGAAAATTCAAAGGACAAACCGGGCTAGAGAAAGGAATTCGTATCACTTTAATTGGAGGTTTTAAATGGAAAAGGATTTGATGTAAATAGGAAAAATAGTCAGGAATGGAAAGGAACGTTGCATGATTATTTTAATGTACAAAAGTATTGCTGTTTATTGTATCACTCTTGTACCTCGTAATACTTAAATTCATAAATATTATTTTACATTTTTAAATCGTTCTGTATGTGTTGTAATTTAATGCCTTCTTTAAAGCATACAAATTAAAGACATAAATCATTTAACACTTTTCGGTTAACAACTCTTTCGCAGAATGCCTTTCAAAGACAGACAGATTAAATCTTCTGTTTTCTCAATGACCAATTACGTTCCAAAGCTCTTCTTGACCATCTCCGTCCTCTTAAAACTTTGCTGTGAATTCTTCATAATCACGATAAATTTGCCTCACAATTTTTAAGTGGCCCGGAGGAGGAGTGGCGAGTGAAGAGTGAGCAGTGGCATTGATCAGCTTCTGTTCGCCAAAGAATCCAAGACTTTGCAGCTATCAGTTTTCCGTTTTCCACTTGGGGCCAGAGGCACTCATAGTTTACGAGAACCGCCAAACCGAACCCAACCTCTCTGCCCCCTTTTTTCGCAGCCATTTTCCATTTTGCCGGGCTGAAAGGCCATTAGCAGGCGAGCAGACGTTTTGTATTTAAGTGGAGCAGCGCTCAAACGGCGAAAGGCGAAACCGAAGAGGGGTTGCGCAACAAAAAAAATGTATCTAAAATAAAAATAAATTGTTAAAAAAAAACTTGGCGAAAGGAAATATAAACAAGCTGGCCCAGGACATTCAATGTCCTCTGCAGAATACAGTTATTAAAATTTTTACCACGACGAAGCCGCTCCCTCGCCAAGGCCCTGATGATGATGATGGCATTCGTCAGCCCGGCTTATTGATAGGCACAACATTCTGGCTCCGGCTGGACTCCGGAATCCTCGACGACCTGACGAGCAATTGCCTCCCAATTGGCCAAGATGGTCCCCTTCCTTGACCTTTCGGCTGACTTAAATCCACTTTACGCCCTCGGCCAGACATTAATTGGTGGCAACAGCCCAGTCCCAGTCCCAGTTCCAACCCCAATCCCATTCCCACGGAAAACTGCTGCTCAAATATTATTTGTTTAGGCAAGCAATTAAAAGTGGATGGCCACAATATGAGTTGCTGAAGAGCCCAACGGCAATGATTGTTAAAATGTTGGCAAATTGGATTTCAGCCAGCCAGCGGCGGACGAGGAATTCGGTGGAGCTCCGACCAGGTCAGTTGGTCACTTGGTGGCGCTTCCCAAGTTCCCCGCTCTCCCCGATAATGGTTCTCTCGTCCGGCAAAATAGGCGTAAAATGAAACTTTTAAGTACTTTATGGCCAACACTATAAAAAAAAACAACAACAGGCAACCAAACACATCTGCCATGTGGCGCTGCTTCCAACTTTTCCCGCCCACGCCTGAAACTAAAAACAAAAATCCAGGACGAGGGGCGGCAGGAGCAGCAGGAGCAGCAGCAGCTGAGATATATACGTTGTGGCCATGGCAAACTTTCCCTAAAAACAGAAACGATGAAGCAACTTTTGGTCATATTCTAAATATCACACCGGTTCTAAAATGATTATAAAACATAATGTTGGAGCTGTTCTAGCCAGTGGTAAGGGTTTGAGCTCAAGTAACTAAGGAAAAGCTGCTTGCAGAGCCTTGGGTAGATTATAGTACGCATCAGGAAAGATGAGGTGGTTGAAGAATTCCCAAAGAATACTTATTACTTGTATAATTTTTTAGTTGAAACTATATAACTGGAACTACTATTTATTAATCTCCAATCTATAATTTTTCCAGAGCTATCCAGAGCAGAGAGTATCTGCCAGATTTATGGGATTCATAACTTCAAGATCATCCCTCGCACAGCTCACTTAATGTAGGTCCAGCCATGCAAGTACAAAGTTATTCCCAGAAAAAAGAAGCCTGCAAAAAAAACTATAAAATTTCGATAAAATTTCATTATCATTTCCGGAAAGGACCGCCCGCCGGCAACTCTGGTATTTAGTGGCCCAAAAGAATGCTACATTTTCCTGGGAACGCTTGTGTATGTGTGTCGGTGTGAAAAACAGCACTGACATTTCATGCACGTGCGTGCGAAAAGGTGGCGGGCTGGGCGAAAAATGCTTTGCATAGTTCTAGGCGCGTGCCGAGATCAAAGGCAGTTTCCGCTGACGATAAAATGACAGAGCAATAACGGAGGACAACGGCAGTGGCAGCAGCAAACAAAAGCGTGACACAGGCGTCAGCCGTTGACAATTGAAGGTTTTGCCTGGCACTCGCATTTCGGTGAAAAAGGGTCCACGGGGCGTATGCGCAATGCGAGAGCAGTCAGAGCGAGCAGTCGAAGCTCTCGATTGACAAGGGGAAAGGTCAGGCATCAAAAGCAATAAAAATCGCCTCCGCACAGCAGCGACAGCCATAAAGTAAATTCTAGGCATAATCATAAAGATTTTTTCATAAATTGTTAACGATGTTGTATTGCGCTTGGCTGGCAATGAAGAAAGAAACATGAAGGAATATATAGTATTTAAGTATTAATAGGGCCCCAAGGAAATATTTTGAACTTTACTGATTTATTTCTAGAAAAACTAGTAATATTTTCCTCTTTTTTACTATTTTCACATTCGAAATGCAACTACAATTCCTCATTCCCATATCAGAAATCCTCAAATCCTGTTTATGGTCCAGTTAAACTGCCATAAAACTAATTCCCTTTATCGATTTGCAATGCAAAACATTCATAGAACGTTTCACCAGTTTCAAATTGCCCCGACAAGAGTATTTAAACTTTTGTTGTCCCCTGGAAAAATCTGGGAATATACATATGTATGTATGGATTGAAATGTATTTCAAAATGGCAATTTACGCACTGTTAGGGACAGTTCAAAAAAAGATTCAGCTGCAGGCCAGGCGCCCAGCGTGTCCCTTTCTCGGTCGAAAGTATTTGTCATGGCTATCGGGATGGGATGCGGGGTAAGGATATAGGAAGGATGTGGGAGAGTGGCCTGGGCGGAACGGTTCGGAAGGGATGGAAGGACCCAAAACCAACCCAATCCAACCCCCCGGGCACATTGATGCGCATACATATCTCTTACTGATTGCCGATTTGATTACGTCAGTGGTCCGGGCCCGAGTCCGAGTCCCCTGGCGTGTCCAAGTCCTGGCTGTGGACAAAATTATGCCAAGTATTTGCTTATTAGTTTTTTTTTTCGCCTCCACACCCAAATAAATTGACATTTGCTATTAGAAAAAGGTTTGGCCTGAAAGTGCAAAAATGCGAAAAACTTTGCCAATGTCTTTGGCCAAGGGGATATGTCTTCGATACGCACACACACAATATAAAATATATACATATATATCGGAAACGATATGGGTCTGGGCAGTCATTGAGCGTTTCAGCATTTACAGATCGAGTGCCGAGGACATTTGACGTTTGTATTGAGTTGTGCGATGGCTTCTGGGAGGGTCACTCACAGCTTATGGCCAATGGGAGTTGGTTTGCGGGAAAAAAGGAGAACTTTTTTGTTTGCAAACAGTTTATCGGGTAAAGCATCGGACGTGGGATATTTCATAAAGTTTGCCACTTCATAAAATTTGTCATTTTGTGGGTAAAAGTATTTAGCCACAAAAGCTAAGAGTTTTTTAATAATAAATAAAAGAAGCAATAACTATAAAATGTGAAGTAATATGAAATCTCGGAGGACATTGTCTGCTTAAGTCTGCTCTAGCTCTATAATAAAAATACATAAGACTCAGATACTTATATATCGACTCATAACTTCCCATTAAAGTGGCCTACGAATCTGGCACCTTATCGCCGATAGGTTCCTTAATTGTGCCGGGAAATGTTAACTCACAGCCAAGCCAGAACTTTTCCCTGGCTTAAATGCACCTACTTTGGTGGCAATTCAATTGGAACCTGAGCAATAGCAGTGGCAGCAGCAGCATCTTGATAAACACTGAGTTCGAGGAACAACCCGGGCCGACGAAATGGGCGCCCTGCCAGAGTCAGATCCTAAAAATGCCGCCCAATAAGCGGCTCAACGTGAAATAATCTTACGGCAGTAAGTACTTCCAAAGCACTCACCCATCGCCACCCCGGAAAAGCTGCTACTGCTCGGAAAACTGCTGCACAGAGAAAAATAAAGAAATACAGCAATCTGATATGATGCCAGGCCTTGTTGTTCCTTTGACTGAGTGCTTATAAAAAAGATTTTACGATATATACTCCAGGTTTATTGGCTCCGCCATGATGTCCAGGCAATATCCTGACGTTACAAGGATCTTGATCACGGCAGACGGCTGACGGGAGGCGGCAATTGCAATTTCCACTTTAATCTCCGCTGCACGGCCGCAGCTTATAATTTCGTTTATAATTACGCACAAGCCAAGTCTGCAGTTTCAGTTGCTGTTGCAATTGCAGACCGACAGGACTGCAGGCCAAAAAGGACGACATAACTGCAGGCGTACAGAACTGCGGCAAGGCAATGTTGTCAACGCTCCATGAAAAACCTGGCGGCAACACTTTCCCTAATTAGCCCAAAACTCGGCGGAAGTGAACCGAGCCGAGCTGATCTGAATTGAAGTGAACAGCTGAACTTAACCCGCTGAGCTGTTGCATTTTCACGGCACTGTGGCAGGGCGGCAGTCTGCATTTGGAATTTTGAATTTGACCAGCAGCGAATCGAAGCCAAAGGCAAATGTTTGCAGTTTAGGCCAATCAATTATGCACGACCTGGGACCACAAATGGCACAAGACACAGCCAGCCAAGGGAAAGGGATTTTCCATACATTTGAAGTAATTTAATTTGTAGAATTATTACACTGAGTATTTACTTTTGGTCTATTACTAGCAGTGAAAAGTTGGCAAGGACCTTGCAGCTCATGACAATTAGGAAATATTCTGGCTGGCTTATTTCGTACCTAAATGACATTCAGTAATTTAAATCATATCCATTTATTTCTCCTTCAAACAAATTTTCATAATTAATTGATTAGGGTTTTTATGTGAATATGCGCCAGTTTTAATTGGCAAAATGAGTAAGAACATATTTTTAATGCAGAAATGATCAAAATTGCAAAATGGAAAGCTTGTTTAATTTGCTTTTACTATTCCACCTACAAAACTTTTTATTTTATTTTACACAACTACCCAGGTTATAGCTGTCTAGAACTACTTAATCAAATCATACCTGTCTTTAAGCTCAGTTAAATTCTGTTCTCCCAAATTCTAAAGTGAAAATAATTAATAATTCATAAACATGGCTTCAAAAGTATCTCGCGACACGCTCTACCAGGCGGTTGAATGTATCTTGCAGGACTCTCAGGACAATGACTGCGCCTGCCTTGAAGTCGTGGAACTGCAGATTGGACTCCATAACTACGATCTCAACAAAGACAAGCGTTTTCATGGAAGTGTTCTATTAAATCACATAGCAGTACCTCAGCTAAAGGTTTGCATTCTTGGCGATCAACAGCATTGCGATGAGGCCAAGGCCTTGGGTATTCAATGCCTTGATGTGGAGGATCTGAAGAACATGAACAAGTACCCTAAGTTGGTGAGGAAAATGGCCAGGAACTATGATGCCTTCTTGGCTTCTAAGTCGCTCATCAAACAAATACCGATCTTACTGGGTCCAGGACTAACCAAGGCAGGAAAGTTCCTCACTCCGCTGTCCCACAAGGAATCGATGAGGACCAAGATCAGGATACTGGCCACCAAAAAGGCACAAAAGAAGAATATTGTATGTTTGTCCGTAAATGTTGGTCACATTGGCATGCTAGTAGAGGAACTAATTCAAAATCTAAGTATTTCGATTAACTTTCTGGTCTCCTTGCTGAAGGAGAACTGGCAGGACGTGCGCTCACTTCATGTTAAATCGTCCATGGGCTTACCCCTCAAAATCTATTAGACTAAACAAAATTTTGAATGTGTTTAGGATGTCAGAAATGAGAAAATATCAATGTGAAACAAAATTATAGTACGAACAAATAAACAGAAAACCTTCGATTAATTTTAAGAATTTTAGTAACATTAAATTCAAGTTAGAAGCCGTTAAAGCCATATTTTTAAATAAACCCTCTCTTATTTGTATCCTGTCTTCACTTTCATCCTTTTCCGCTCCTTCCATGCAAGTATTTAACAAAATCCCAGTAAGCTGTGACATAATTTCTCTGGCCCTACGCCCCATCCATATGCCCTTGATGCCACTCTTAGTTTGGCTTACGGGGCGTATGAGCAATCCCTTTGTTAGCTCAACGATACATTATAAATTTCTTCACGAGTTTTTTTTCTGGATTGGCGTAAGCCAAGCCAAAGGAGATAAGACAAGTTCACGGCACATGCTGAGCACGCTAATCAGGATGGCATTTTTATTGGGGATCCCAGCAAAGGGGCAACAAATGTGCTGCGCTTGACTTATCCTTAATAATTATGGTTGTTTGGTTGCTGCGTCGATAAGAATGTTGAAATAATTACAGCCCAAGCGAAAACTTTGGGCCGGATGTGTAAACTGCCGACAGAAAGGCGCCTCTGAAGAATTGAGAGTATCTGTGAGGCTTTGAGATTAACAATTCCCTAATTGCAAAGAAAATAAAAGAATAAATTAATATTTTTTAAATATAATTATTATATTCCTTAACATTTCTTTTGTTTTTAAAAAATATTTTAGATGCTTTCTTTTATTTAAGTTCAAGTAAAATATTATTTTTGAAAGCCTATTTAATTGTTTAAAATAATTTAAGTCTCTTAAATAGTTATTATTACTTTCTAATTATTATTTCAAATATTTTTCCTTTTCGTGTAGTGAAAAATACGAGTGGAAAAACGCCTCAGCTTGAGTCAAAGTTGCTAATATCTTATTCAAATTATATATGAACGGCTGCGTCAGAGCTGGGAACCATGAAAAACATATCGGGAAACTCAATTACGAATTCATTTCGCTTGTCAACTCTGACAGCCAGACAGACAAAGTCAAAGTCGAAGAAACGGAGACACACAGAATGAGACACAGATATGCGGCATGGCAAACTCTCTGTTGCTAATTTCAGCTTGTAAACATATTTTAACAAAGATGTCAACAACGTGTGATACTCGTACGCACACAGACGGCCCAGATGAAGGCCCAACAATTCCATCTGGCCAAGTGATATATGTCTTTCATATAGGAATACCATAAACAATGTCATTTGACATGCAAATTTATTTATGAAAATAACAGGCGAATGGAGCCGAAATACAGAAACAAAAAAGGAACAAAACAAAGACCAGAAATCACAGGACACACACACACACACACACACCAGTTCGTTGGGAAATGAGCTGCTGAGCTAAGGAAAAACCAGCGCTGAGGAAAAGGGAAAATTCAGCGAGCGGCAAAAGGCAAAAGGCGAACGGCACAAGCTGAGGAAAAACCAAAAAAAAGGCCAAAGCAGCGCATGAAAAAGAAATTCAAGCGTAAAGCAAAAGTAACTTAAGCAGCGGCAAACTGAGCAAATAAAATGGGGTATCTATAAGATGGGAAGGTCGTTCGCTCGTGGAAAGTGGTGGTGGGTGGAAAATGCGTGGAAAGGCGACTGGCGTTGAACCCGGACAACAGAGTGAAAGTTACGGCACTCGCAAGCCCACACACACACACACGCATGCTGAAAAATTCAACAGAATGTGGTGGCATGCCAGATAATTTTTGTGTATCGCTTCCCATCTCTTTATCTTTTCCACTATGTTTCTTACCATTTTTGGTAAAGAGGATTGCCTATTCTTAACAAATAAATAAAATTTATCCTTGTTTTATTTGTATTATTATTTTGTATTTATATCTAACAAGTTAAAAGCAATTATATTTATCATAAAACCAACTTTAAACAAGAAATATACCAAAATTTACTAAGCTAAGCTATAATATTTTTAGTAACAATCCAGAACATTTTAAGATTAAAAGAAAACTTATAGCAAAACGTATTAAATATATAACAACTTTAAAAAATATACCACGTTCGATTTTAACTCGTCAAAAAATCGCTTTATCTTACAAAATAGAATCATTTAATCGACAAAAAAGCCTTTTGGGCTCTTCAATGTTTCAAAGTATGGAACCTTGCCTTGATTTGTGTGCACAAGAAAATATAAACATAAAGCTGTTGTTCCGCCAAGAGCATCTTATCTTCGCCTATTTCCCCAACAGATTTCCCGCCCCTCTTTACTCTTTTGCTTTGTTTTTGTGTTGGCCGATGACAAACAGGGCTGAGAGTGGGGTCTTTAGGGGTCTCTGGGTCAGGGTCTCAAACTCTTCAGTTGACCCAACTCCGATATCTTTATGCTGGATGCAGACAGCCCGGCAGAACAATATGTGTACGCCCAATATTTTGATAAGTGTAAGCAAAAATAAACAAGCCGTGAAGAGCACAGGACCTTTAGGAATAAATAAAAAAAAAAAATTCAGCATCCGAGCAGCCTCTAGAAAGAAAAACCAAAAGTTGTGCAATCGTGAGGCGAAAACAAATGGAAAGTCGAGCTCAAGTAAATAGGGAAAACTGATTTCCTTCCGCCCCTTTTTCTGAACTCACTTTGGGGATTCTAGGGACACATTTGACCATTGTTGGGGAAAGTTTTCATCCAGCAAATAGTTTTTTTCGTTTTGTTTATGTGAGAGTCTGCATGGGAGTGAAAGTCCCTAGGTGCAGAATATGGCTTTTTGAGTGAACTACTTTACTTCGAGCTAAATAACTTTAAGAAAAGAATAATCATTTCTTTCCATGGTATATTTCCTGTTCTTTACCATATTTTCTAGCATTATTTTTCTCTTTCTTCTTACTTAGATTTCCACAATTGATATTCCATGTCCGAATTATGTGGCCTGCTTAAGAGACTGCAATTTAAGTCCCATTCTTACCCGAAATACGCGTAGCCTTGGTCCGCTTCATGGTTGACAAACAAACAAAATCTAATTAGACGTTTGCCTTATTTGTTTCAGTCCGCGACGCATAATATTATTATGCCAAACGGCACTGCTCTTGCCGAGGCCAATAGCCACAGTAAATTTATTTAAGACTCCAGCGACATGACCCCAATATTTGCCCAGTGGCAGTAACTGAAGCAGGAGGTTAAGTTTGCGCCCCAAATTATGACTGCTTCGCATGTGTACAGTCCAATTAGCCATATCACGTGATTCCGATATTAAACCGGGCAGCCTTAAATGCAAATTGGGATGTAATCAAATAGCATTTCGCTTCAATTAGCTGGCTAAGGGAAATATAAACAGAATAATCGTCTATTAACATTTGCACATCATTAGTCAATATGTTTAATTTTAAAATGAAATTCAGGTATATTCTGTGAATAAATAAAAGATTTAAGCAACGGATTTGTACAGATGTCAAAAGGGTCTGAACTGATTTTTCTGCAACCCTATTTAGCAACCAGACTTTTGTCACCCTTTATGGCGTGATATTTGCATAAAAATACAACAAACAGCGTTGATGTCTCGAATGATGATTGCAACTCCTGCTTTGAATTTCCCCCCAAACACATATCAGTCCCCAGGACACAGCTCCCATCTTGTAGACAAACCCCAAGCCAAAGGATTTTGTGGCTCAAGCGCCTTAGACCAGAGACTTGTTGATAGGGGTTGACCAAGGCGACCAGCTCCTCGCCCTTCTCCTCCAGACAACCGAAATCGATTTGGATTTAAATGTATATTTTCAGCAGATAAACCAGCAATGTTCCTTCGCACACAGACCATATTATATATAATGCACTTAAATGTGCGAAAGTGTATATATATATTCTCAACTGATGGATGTTCATCAATAAAGTGAACGTGTTCAAGCGATTTCGCTTATGTTGATTTTAGCAAGTGAGCAGTAAAACAATCGCTTATCCAAAAACTAATAAAAATAGTTTTGCGAATCGAAAAACTTGACTAGATGGCAATGATAAACAATACATGGCTAGAAAATAGGAGTAATAAAAATTATTTTAAAAACAAAAAAAAGTAAACAAAGCTTTAAAGTATAAAAGATCTTAAAATTAATACACAAACTCTCTAAATAGTTCATGATATTTATCCCAATAAATAAAATACAGAATGTGTAATTTAAATTAGAACTTAACAACATTATTTACACGCAAAGCTTTAGCTTTATAAAACCAATAAAACAAGCATAAACCATTATAATCTTTAATGGTAGCAGCAAATTATAGCAATTGAAGTACGAGCACTATTAAATCGAAATAAATCAAGGCTTTAAGTACTAAACTCCCCCTGCTATTATGCATCTCCTTACCAAATCGCTGTATTTTATTTTATTATTTCCAAATGGACTTTCCCAGTGTAGCGGTCTGCAAATTGCGTGGCATAAATTGCGGTGCCATTGTTTGAAGTGGCTGCAGAGTCAAACTCCGGCGGAGAGTGGACCCGTGGCCACCACTGTGATGGCGAAATTCATGAGCCGCAAATTGTAGTTCCGTTGTGCCTGTCCTGCCCCCAAGTGAATGGACATAGCCGCCCATACATTGGCTCTTTGAATATTTAGCATTATGTCGCATGAACTCATAAATGTTTCACCACCTCCGTCCGTCCTCTGTTCGTCCTTTTGCCCCCCATCTCCGGGTCATCATCATTGTCGCTGGCTGTGGAATATATAGCCATGACTGCTGCCGGTGACAATGATGGAATACTGTTTGATGTTTGATTGGTTTGCCATTCCGATGGCGACATTGATATGAGTTTCTTTCGGTGAATAGCTATGGAAAAAAGGGGGCGGAATATAAATGACAAATATAAATAGGAGCCGAACTGTGCTTGCATTTTTGGGGTTCTCTGGTAAGTAGTTAATGATTGAATGACATATTCCGGGAATTATGGGTTGTGTTGACTACGAAAATAGACCCATAGAAAAGCTGTTTATAGAACACTTTCCAGTAAATGTTAGTTAATTATTTAAGTAGTTAAAGAAGATACTGACTATTCATGAAGGTTTGAGCTAAAAACACTCATTATATTTATAGTTACCTTTTTATACAAGTAATTTATTTTAGCAATAATTACCACGTACATTTCAATATATTATATTATAATCTATGTAAATCTATTTAGTTGTTTGTGAATTTTAAATAAATGTTAATTACATTGCGAGAGATAAAATTTATGTTCTGACAATAGTTTTTAGCAAGTATCGATTTTTTGCGAGCAGCTTAAAGTGCCTTTTGGTGGAACATTCATAATGATTAGGAGTTTATGAACTGCCGGCGAGGACACGCAGCCTCTCCCCGGTTGCCCGGCGGATCCTCGAACTATTTCACGCTAAATCCAAAGTTAAACCAAAATGCACATAAATCACTAGCCAAAACTTTTGTTTTCAGTTATCACTAGACGCCCAGACACTGGCTGGGTGTGGGTGGTGTATGGTGGGTGTGCACATGCATGTGTGTGTGTGACAAAACAGTTAGTTAGTTGATGTTGCCTTCTAAGCATTTTCAGGCAGCAGAACACAAACACAACAAGCGTAAATCAACAGCAGCCGCAGCAGCTCATCATAAAACTCATTTGGTTCAGTGGAAACCCTTCACCCAGGACCGAGCCAGGGAAAAGGGAGAAAAATAGTGAAAAAGAGGGAAAACACTCATTTCATTGTCCTTTTTTTGTGGTGCCTTTTTTTCCTGACCACAAAAATGCTTTTCACACGCATACACGAAAATTATAAAAAAAGAAAATAAAACAATGGGAAAACTATAAATAAAATGAAGCATTTTAAGCAGTTAGCTTTAAGATTTTTTGAATTTAAATGTATGCTTAATAAAAAATTAAATTCAAAGGTGTTATTTAAAACTGCTTTAATCCAAGAAACGACAAAAATATACCCTTTTTTTTTTTCCTGTGTCTGTCAAAACGAATGGTACCCAAATTAAGTACAACAAATGAGTTCGTTGGGGCGTCGGAACAGGACAAGGCAGGGGCAGGGGCAGGCAGGTCAATCCCAGTGCCAGGACAAACAAGGCTGGCAAAATAAATTTCAGTAATTGATGTTGCTAATTTGTCATTTGCCAGGGCCATATCTCAGACACTTTTACAGGTGGCCCTGAGCCCCACGTCACTCAGTGCGGAATCAGGACCTATATAGCCTGGCGGCACAGGATCTGGCCAGGACCCTGAGGCTTTCTCACGCGCCATGAGGTTCTGATTTAAAAGCCGAGGCACGCGTTGCCCACCATCGAATGGAAAAAATACTTTTTTTTATAACAAAAAAAAGACAGCAAAAAGTCTGGGAGAGAGCGATGAAATTTAATCGCTTGCGCCAAATTAAACATCAAGAAAAAAAAATGACAAAATAAAATATTGAAAAAGACAAGTTAATGTGTGCTTGCCAGCAAGTCGAAGTGGGAAATGCTCTTGGAAGAAATTAAATCAAGTCGTGTATGGGAAATGTTGAGGAAAGTAATGGAAATTGTTGAAAATTAATTTGAATTTGAACTTTTTAAGGGTCAGATTTAACCTCAGATGAACCGGGCGAGGGCACTCAATAATAATAAATATAGTTAAGTGAGTAACTTATCATTTTACAATATTAAATTTAAACTTGTAAAACGATTTATAAAAAACAATTCGATTTATAATATGAAAACAGCTTTATAACAATTAAAGTGATGAAATCTTTACAAGAATTTAATCCAAAATTTAATCCAAAATGAATGCAACTTTAATAGCAATTCAATTTCATTTAAAATAACAAAAAACACCCATAAAAAAATGCCTGAAGTTTAACATATTCATTTCGAACTGCCAAATAGATCATTACTTAGTCATCATGGGCTTGCAACTACGCCAAAGTTAATAATTGCGCTGCTTGGAAAATTCTTAAGTAAATTTTACTCACAACTTTTTTGCTGCTTGGCATTTTTTCTTCATCTTTTTTTTTTTTTTTTTGCTCTTCCGCACAGCGTTTCAGCCGGAAAAGCCCAGGGAAGCGGAAATGCGGCGGCACAATTAAGAGCCACGCCCCTCGTGGAAAGGGTTTTTTTGGGGGCGGGGGGAAAGAGTTGCCTTAGCTGGCTGTCGTTGAGTGTAATTAATTCGCTCTTCTCAAACATTTTACGCACTGTTTGCTTGTCTTTTGTCTTTGGTGTAAGCACTCGAAAAGATCCTCGCTGACAACTTTAAGGCAAAAGTTGGCCCCGAAAAAATGGGATTGGGTTTGGTCTTGGGATTGAAATTGGAAAAACAAAGCTGCAGAAAGCCCAACTCAATCAGTGAAAACTTAATGCCCAAGACTTTCCCACAAAGTTATCTTTCCGCCGGAAAGTGCCGCCTCCAAGACAAAGCATAAATAAACTAATTTAAGTTTTCCTCTCTTGGCCGCCAAAAGTGATGTCCGTTGCTTATTTTTTAAAGCGCACTTCTGGGCCCAGACTTCGAGCCCCGACTTGGCCAATTTGGCACGCAAAAGAGATTTCCCCTATTCAAGGGTGTTAGTTGCCGGCCAGGCTTGTCATCAGCAAAATGGCCAAACCGGATGCCAAACATAAATTTTTAAAAATATAAAAAAGAAACCTCTAATGGCACTGATAAAAATTTGCATCACCTTTAAAGTAGCTTACTACAAAAATTTTATGATATTTACTCCAAAAAGAAAGTATAAACCTTAACGTCTGATTATACTACTTATTATTTTATTCTTCAGACATAAAATATGAACCATTTGCCTTGACAATTTCACCCAGTGAATATCCATTTTTTATGCTTCTCCTCTCACATTTTGGCAACTTCTTTTTTGTTTCGGGCTCTGATTCGGGGCCAACTTCAGCGCATTAACGTTGGCAAAGTCAAGACCCGGTTCAAAGTTCAACATTCCATCCGAGCTGAGGATTTTCGACTTTCCTGTCCGAGGCACAAATTTGCATATTTGCGGTTGCGGTGTCCGACGCATGTGGACTATTTTTTTGGTTAGCTCTTTTCCTCCCCTTGTCCTGTGCCAGCTCCTTGTCCTTGTCCACGTCCTTATTCAGACTTTTTTCCTGCCTCTCATGTTTCGTTCTGGTTGCGTGTGTTAGTGTGAAATTTAGCGCCAGTTTTTGTCGCATTTTTGGCCTCACAACATTTTTCGGCCCTAATAGACTCTGCATAGAAAATGAGACCGGTAATTTGATGGCACCACATTGTAGCCAAATATAGGCAACCTGCGGTATATGTGTGTGTGTGTGCGAGAGTGTGTTAGTGGGTGTGCGTGTGTGGCCAGCATTCGTGCGGTGAAATCCGTAGATAACATTTCAAGGATGTTTGTCGAGAGTAGAGTCCTTATAGTTCATGGCACATTTTGTGGCAGGCCCCAAAACAAATAAGATGGACAACTTAACCGAGGGAATGCACACGTCTTTTTTGGGGCCTTTAAAAGGTGGGAATGAAGATGTATCTAAAGGCTTTAGGTAAGCCTGAAAAGAGATTATTATATTAATGAATAATTTACAAGGAACTATCATTATGGTAAGATATTAATTAGGAATGACGATTTATCTAAAAGCTTTAGGTAAGCCTGCAAAAAAGATTATTATATTAAGTAATTTATAAAAAACTATCATTATGGTAAGCTATTAATTAGCCAATTTAAGATTTAGTGGTTGTTGAATGGCTTTTACTTAAACTGAGTCTCGTTCTTCAATATTTCTTTAGTAACTAAGTTTATTTTCTAAAATTCTTTGGCATTATAGTTAGTCCTCAAACTAATATTAAACTAAAATGCATTACAAGTACATGACGTTTAAGTTGTTGAAAACTCATCAAAATGTAGTTAAAACTTCACCTAAAATATAATCTAATTAAAGTATCAAGACAACTTTAGTTATTTTAAATACATGACAAAATTTCACACATTTAAGTAACAGTTTCCATAAACTATTACTTAACTTTTCGTATACTTATTTGGCATAGTAACTACTTTCCTATGTGTTAAACTCTTCACCTCACTCTCTTTTATTACCATCTATAAAATATGTTCATCAGACTCCACTGAGTTTGTTTTGTGTTTGCTCGAATTGTATTTACATTTAAGTGGCTTAAACAGCCGAAAGTAGCTTTTTGGGCGGCGCACAAGGACAGGTAAACTTCCACCCCCGCACAGACCCCTCGCTCACCCCTCATGCAAGCTACGCACTTACACAAAGTTCGCGCTCAATCAACCCTGTCTTGAGCCCACTTAACACGCCGGCACCCTTGCACTCGCTTCTCGGAACGCGCTTTGATTTATTTGCCATTCCCCCCGAAATTGCCAGGCTGGCCTTGCTTTCGACAATTGGCTTTGCGGCTACTTTAGACCTACACTTGGGCACTGAAAAAAATAGGGGATGTACTTACAAATGTACTTCAATTTTAAAGAGGGTTCCATGAGAAGTCTATGTATTTATGATCAAGAAAATGTATTAATTAAACCTTATAAACTAAGTTCCATAGAGATTATCCACGTGATCTCTCTCAACTTACCTTCTTAAATACATAATATATCTTAAATTCAAGTGTATAATCTCACTGTGCATGTGCGTATACGTGTGCACGTGTCAACATTTTGGCAAAATGTCCAGCACTGCGTATACGCAATATGGAGCCGTGGAATTGCTTGTATGTATTTAAGCCTAAATTATTAACCGAACGGCAGGCAGGAGCAAACAATATTGCTTTGCCATAAACGAGCACTTGAAACTAACACACACCATCGCCACACACACGCACACACACACACACACACACAGCCACCCGAATTACAAACACAAACAGAGAACACACACTCACACCAGCAGCAGAGAATGAGGCAAAATGGGTCGCAGCGGCAATTTCATGAGTCATTTAACCGAGTTGTGCGAGTCGAGGAACTGAAAAGAAATGCGAGGACGAACGGAAGGATCGATGAATGTTTTTTGGGTTGCCGCTGTCGTTGTCGTACGGCACATGATTATGTTTATGAAACCGGGGGCAGTGTTAGTGTGTGCTCTGCTGCTGCTGCTGCTGGGTGTTTGGTGTGTGTTATTGGACATTCATGCCGTTGAAGTGCGCACAAAAACATAAACACAAAATCGAAAAAAATAAAAGCTTGCAACGGATGCGAGTGGCCAGTCGTTTGGTTTATTCCTTATAGAAGCGAGTGTACAGGGAGAAAAGGTGTATAAAACGACAAAGAAATTTTTATAAATGGTTTAAGGCTACATTTGATAACAAATATTAACGAACTCAAATTCAAATAATTAAAAAACAAAGCCAGTTAGAACATAATTTCTATGAAAAAATAAATAATTTAACCTTCCAAGAAATATCCGTATAATTTTCTAAATAAATTCAGAAAAAGTCTTCCTTAAATTTGAATTAAAACAACGTCAGGGTTTAAAAATTTTATAGAAAAATTCTTTCGTAATAGAAATAATTAATTTATAATAAAGAAAGACAATAAGAAACAAATATAATTTTGCAAATATTTTGCAAAGTATTAAAACTTATTTATTTATTTAAAAAATAGCAAATAAATACCCCAGAAATATACTGTTTTTTCCAGTGTATTTTGTGTGTTGCTCGGGTTTTGCTCATAAATACAAACAAGGGGCATCAGAAAAATAGGGGCAAGGGGCGTGGCAAGCGGAAACACGCAACATTCACATCCACATTTGCCTTTAATCCGAACCTCATTTCGACATGGCTGCTGAAAATGGGATACAAGATGCACGGGTATTCCGGGACTGACCCAAAAGTGCGGAAATTAAAACATATGTATTTATAGCCGCACCCACTTTGCCTTGTTGTCCGGTATCTGTATCTGAAAATCTAAATCTAGCTGCAGTATGAGAACAACAAGAAGAGCGCCCGCCTCCAGCTTAAAACTGACCCCTGTTTGGGGGAAAAACTGAACAATAAAAATACAGAGAAAAAAGAAAACTAAAGCCAACCAAATAGTATGCAGCCTAGCGGAGCATGAAAATCTGCACTTAAGACCAGGATTATCCAGTTATCGGATGTGTTTAATACGGTGTAAAATCAGAAAAGAATTTAAAGCAAGCTTTTCAGCTATTTCCTATGTATACCTTTGCTTATAGTTTTTAAATTAATTTATAATATTTATTTAAAGTTATTTATTTGTAGTTCCAAATTAATTTCGTTGAAATATTCCACACTAAAAAAATGCAATTTCAAAGTTCATTAATGTTGGCAGGCAACATTTGGGTTCTCAGCTGCACTTAAACTTTCCGCATCCATATGATCAAGTTGGTCCTACTTCCGGCCACTTTCCCAGCGGGTTGCGAAAACTTTTCCCCTTGGAAACGAAAAAATAAAAACTAGGAAAAGAAATATTGAAACGATTGCACTTGGACGAGGCAACACTGGAAAAACCAAGAGGAGGCCCAAGTGCTGGTCAAGCTAAGACCGCTTCGGTCAGCTCTGCTGTGTTCTTGTTCCTGCCGGCAATAATCCGCTTTGCCACGCCTCCAAAGCCGAAGGCGGGCTAAGAAGGAGCAGCAGCAGCAGCTGCTGTCCGGTCAGAGTTAAGTGCTTGTAAAATTACAGTTTGTGGATTTTGGGCAAAAAATTAATTTAGGCTGGAGGGAAAAGATATTAAAAAATTTAAGAAAAGCGGAGGTAATCTAAATCTCTTAGGTAATATTTAGTATTTCATTTAAAATGCAGCTTAGTCAGTTAAATTATAAATAATAAAGTCAACGAAAACTTTGATAAATAACACTACGAAAAACCAGAGTAAGTGGCTTAAGTATTCCATCTATTTGTTACAATTTCTTCTTTCCTTTTTTTTAAACGATTTCCCTTTTAACTTGACACAAGTTCCAATGCACTTTTCCCTTTAGCTTAATTTGGTTTTCCTTCATTTACTTGCAAGTCACTTAAACCACTCGGCGGCTAATCCGAAAAACAGCTTAGCGCATTAAGTATACGACGTGTTGGGGCCAGTGACCGCCTCAAAGAGCGTATTTAGCTCTTTGTGAGTGTGTGTGTGTGTGTGTAGTGGTACAGTTCCTGCTCTATAATTTCATTTTAATAGGAGAAGGAATTTCTCTGGACTCTGGCTACTCATTTTCCCTTTTTTCCCCTTCCCCACCATCTCCCCCCGTTTATTCTGTGTGCTGGTTGCAACTGCTGGCAAAACTTTTAATTTAATTATAGTTCCATTTGTGGGCACTGCACACATGCCAAGGGGAGGAGCAGCAGCAGGAGCAAGAGGAGGAGCAGGAGCAGGACTGGAGAGATAGAACAGACACGCATAAGACTTTGCGGATTATGGGGCGTAATAAATGTCTGTACACACGTAAGCAAGTGAGCAGGCCTTTGTGTTTACACACACACACCCACACAGGGGGGCACTTAAACCAATAAGAGTTGAACGTTGCAGTTTTCATAGTGCAATAAGATCTGGGTATATTTATATATATATAGTTCAGCTGCAGTGAAAATAATATATCCTAAAAATATAAATATTTATATACCTTTTTTCAACCAGTTTTGAAGAGGCTTTAATGGATGTATATTTTAGGGTCCTACATATAAAAGTCCTTTATAAAATAAAATTAAAATAAAAAATATTAAAGGTAAAACTACGGACAATAATTTCTAGACAACTTTTTTTTAGTTCTCAAAACAAGACGCTCTTTTTCTTGCCGAAATCAAGTCTGAAATATTTATTAGAATTAAATATAATTAGCTTACAATAAAAAAAAATTAAATATTTGTTAAAATTTAAATATTTTAAATTTACAATAAAAAATAAAATAGAGCACTGATGAGCACTTGAAAATTGACTTATATACATAAATATTTACACTATTTATTTAAACCCCTTTACCAATGTTTTAATTACCATAAGGCACTCCTTGACTTGTCTTAAATATTCATTAAAGTAAAATATAATTACTTAATTAATTTAATTTAAACCAACATAACAAGGCTGCATCTGAATATACCTTTATACTTTAATATATATTTTCTTGTATCAAAATCCTTTCAAACTAACCAAATATTTTACTATAAAATTTCTACAGTGCTGAACATAAACGAAAGTATATATGCACAGCTGCAACTTTTCCTATTGCACATATATAGATATATATGTACATTTATTTTAATGCTGATTATCTTGAAGCTGCTCAGCTAGGCGAATAATCTAATAAAATACTTTCCGTGTGGGCAGATTGTGTTTTTTGGGCAAAAATGCAGATGGAATCGGAGGAGCGCCCTCAGCTCGGCCTTAATTAAGCAATGGTTTCCCTGGAATCCATCTGCTGAGTGATGACCTCTCGGCCAGGAGCTCTCATGTGCATGCACACTTATGTATATATATATATATATACAGTACATACATATTTATGGCAAATTAAATAAACCGCACGGCTCTCGGCCTCCATTTATTAACGCACAGATTTTGCCGGCCGCCTTGTCATTGATTTATCACAAGTGGCTGCTGTAACAATTCAATAACTTTTCGGCCGAAAAAAGCCGCAAATAACTGAGAAAGACAAACGTGAAGAGAGAGCCCGGAACGTAGAGCCCGGCCCGGTAATGTATTACGGCCATAAACTGCAGCAGCCAGGAAAGCCGACAACAAGTTTACATCCATATGCACCAGCTGGTTGTTATACCCTGTATTTGAAGAGTAATAAAGGGTATATTGGGATTGTGGAAGTGTATGAAAAGGGGAAATAAGCATATTAATTATTGAAACCAATAAAAAATAGTTCAATAATCAAATTTGTAATCTTACTTTTCAATTAAATATTTAAAATTCAATAAATGTATTTAAAATATAAATAAATACAGAGTCTTACTGCCTGGTATTTCATGGTCAACACTCTGCCTTATTGTTTACTTTCTCTACGTTTTTTTGGTATATCGCAATTGGCCAACTGACTGATGACTGAATGCTGAGTGAGTACCACCTATCCGCTATATGAAAAGCTTTCGTTTTCTTGTATTAATATATGGATTTTCAACAGCGAAACTGGCAGAAAAATAAACTACTGAAGAGGGGCCTGTAAAAACGCAGTTATGTCAGCATGAAGCACATATGGAAATAAAAAGAATACAACAGAGCAATTTTTTAAGTAACCAAGCAAAGAAAGAATCTAAAGGTTACATAGTGAATATATATATTTCAATATTTTTTTATTATATTTTAAATACTCTTTATGTAAAGCCTTCCAATTTTCGTACTTTTACTATATAATCATCTCTGTCAAAATTGATGGCTTCTATATTCCTCATTATTGGAATTATTGTAGAATAAATTAATATATTTAATCAACAATAATAGTAAGAACACCTAAAACATACCCAAACCCTCCATAATTTAAAGCCTGAACAAAGCTGTTCGCCATTGTTCGCCCAATTCCGCATTGACTAATTACCAATTTGGATCCTGGCCTAACCAATCAAGTTGATGCCATCTGTTTAATGGATCCATCGTTGCTTTGTTCCCGGAATCAAGCTTCCAACACGGTGGGTGGCCATCGGACACTAATCCAACTCAAAACCCAATTTTCTAGACCGCATTTCGTTGGTTTGACTGGCGCAGGATTCACACATTGCGCAACATCCATAAACAGGCTATTAACACCTACAGCCTCGTGCAGCTGCTGCATGATAATGCGGGCTTGCCACGACCCCAGCCCACTTGCAGCGACATGAGAGCCACCGTGCCACTGCGTCCAATTGCATTTCGTAGTTGCAGAGACTCCAAAGTGCAAAATTACACATGGTTAGGGGAAATGTGGTGAAAGGGGGTTAAGGTGGGTGGAAAGTCATGCATATGGGAGAGGAAATTATATGGCTGGACATAATATATGAAACATTATGATGATGTTGTCGACGCGGCTGTGCCATCTTGATGCGGCCTACAGATACGAAAATAATGATAAATGTGAAAGCAACTCCAAAATTTAATTAAAACAACCAGTTTTAATATAAATAAATTTTTAAAAATGTAGAAGACTTTTAAGTCTTAAAATTGATTTATATTTTTACCTGATTTAATATTTTTCTCTCTCTGTAAACACACTGGGGGAAGAGCGAAAACTTTTGTCGACATAAAACAATAAAAGTTTTTTCGCTTATTGCCCACTTGTCCTTGAGTGGTTTTGCATGAAGTCCGACCCACTGTTTTCCCGCTTTTCCGCGAAACTTTTCGTCAATAAAATATATATGTGTGTATGTAGCATATTTTGCAGCGGCCATTAAGGAAGCAGGCAGGACCTGTGTGTGTGTGTACACATATTGATTTTCCATCAGGACTCACTCAACTGTTTAACTATGTGCTAATATTTATTAAAAGCGAGCGACGTAAGGCCGCACGTAACGTAATGGCACGTAACGGTGTAAGGGCTCTAAGTTACGGCGAGAGCAGAACATGATGTTAACCCGGCAAATGTGTGTGTAATGTGCTGCAAGGACTCGGCATTCATTATGCCTCCCCCTGGGCTGGCCTACATGTCGTATGATTAATCCCGTTTCATTATATTATCGCTTATGCCACATCCCCCATCGCATCGCA
>VNJR01012919.1:0-69449 GCA_008042585.1 Drosophila punjabiensis | reverse complement strand
CAACGGCGGAAGCTGGAGACGTGCATGCGGGCATTGAACGATGCACTGAGGGAAGTCTATTAATTATTGTTATTACTTTATAATAAAACAAGAATTTATAATATTAAAAACATTTTTCTTTGTCGAAACAAATTTATTTCTTGTTCTTGAGACATTAAATATCATTTTTCTTTAAAATATCTAAAACAAAAAATATTAATTTGCACAACTGTCTTCAAAGAATAAATTTTAATTCAGCAATATTAATTACTAAATTGTTATTCTCATTTTTTTAAGATTGATAGAAATAAAATTAAAACAAATTACCGAAAACAATTAAAAACCTTTTTAGAATTCTTAATAGTTTCTCTCCGTGATCCTGCTGCATTGGCAGCTCTTTCTTTTGCAATTTTCAGGACGTTGATGAGCGTGGCAAGAGAAGTCGGGATGCCGCCGCGAGTGCACATCGACTATAAACCGCATTTTTACGTGCCACGGGAACGGAGGATCTCCGGGTCTCTAAGAGCCCATCTAAGCGCTAAACTCTTTAAGCTGCCTTTTGGAGAACAGAGAGCTTTCAAGGCGGGAAACGGGAAACTGAAAATGGCAAAGTGGCCGGTGCAAACAAGCAATTATTTTGTCATATATCTTAAATGAAGAAAAAGCTTTTAACTGAGATTTGTATTTTATTTTTTACACGAATAGTTTGAAACTCTGATTCAGATTTTGGTAAAAAACACAAAGACCAAACTGTCGGCCTCAAACCAAGGCCAGTTGTACCCGTCTCAATTAGGACTTCCTTCAATAGTTTATTACCAAACCACAGCCCTCTGGGGATTTTTTAGAGGTATTTGGCTAGAATCCCAGCAAAACCCATCACCCATACCCTCCTTGTCATAGGCAATCTCATCTTTCCAGATTACCTCGCCCACACCTTCGTTGGCTTTACTATCTCGCCTCACTAATCCCATCATTTCACACCCTTCTAGGGGCGATCTCAACCAAACCGGAACATCTTTCACCTCCATTTCCATTTCATGTTAGACCAACATATTTCGGGGTTTCCCATCGCAGGCGTTGAAAATCTGCCCAATTCGTTTGCTTTGATTACGAGCTTGTTGCAGGAACAGGAGCACAACCAACCAGAACCAGAACCAGCACCAGAACCAAAGCCAGAGCCAGAGCCAGAGCCAGAAACACCTCCAAAGCCACAGGCCCCAACAACTGAGTTGGCCAACATTTAGCCAACTATTTTTTCACACTCCCCACATCGCACTCTCGGGCTTCCGTTCCCGCTCATCCTCGCTGTGTTGCCCCTTTTTTAGCCAGTCACTTTTAAATTAAGCAATTTGAAATGTTGACCAGAGAATCTTTCCTTTACTTCGCTTCACGTCCACTGCGGACCGCAAAATGTTGGCCCACAACTTGTGTAGAGTGTCACGGGCTGTAATCGCTCCTTGTATGTGGCTGTAACTTGGTCAGGAGCAGTGGCAATAGCCGTACAGATAGCAGCAGGAACCGTGTCGAAGGATGAGTCGATGGCCAACTAACTACAATTTTTTGATTGCCCGTGTTTTGTAAGCGCGCTGGCCATTTGCTTTACTGCTTCACCCTCCGCCCCCCAACAAGGACTCCCTCTGTCTCCTTGCGGACATCCCCCCATGTGCTTCTCCCCAGCAAAGGCGGCGAGAGCTCAGGGCTCTGGCCCAGCCATTTTAATTTCACTTTACGGTTTCCAAACACGAAATCCTTTTTGCCACTAGGTAGGTGTGTGTAGCCAGGACTCGTTTTTTATCGCTTCGCCCCCCTTTGCCTTCATGGCTGTTTGTTTGGGTCCCCTGTTTGTGGGGTATTAAAAAGTGAAATGGTGGAATCCGAGACCCCGAACCGTCAGCCAAGGATGCCCAGTCATACATATGCGGGGGAAAGGAAAAGAGAAAAGATACCGGACATGGAATGCACCGAAAAGAATTAACTGATTTAACTGCTTTGATCTAAAAATGTTTGAAAAGAGTAATTAAGGGATTATAATGTTTTCTAAGCTTAATAACAGTATATTAGATTTTAATTATGAAAATAAATTAATATAAATTCTGTCTTGTGATAGTTGGGTATTTTGTTTTTGTGTGTTCTTGGAAGGCATGAAGAAGATTTACTCCTTCCCTCGAGACCTGGTTAGGCTCGATTAGGCAAAGAACCTCTTTGGTTAGGGTTAGGCCACAATGATCTAAGCAGAAATAAACTGCTTGGGATTGCATTCTGTACTTGGAACATTGTCCAAATAACAGAATCGGTTTAGGATGCTCCCCGATTTATACCCAATATATTTTGATTCAGAAGGTAAAAAAAAGTACATGAGAAATAAATAAGCATTACTAAATGTAACAATATCGTTTTTAATAGTTTTCGCATTATTTAAAAAGTATCCCCTTTATATTAATAGAAATTTAATGGCCAGCTTGAATTTCAAGCCATGAAAGTACGTTGAAATCATGTTAAATTTTAAGTTTATAATAAAATGTTCGTAAATTATCATAAATATATTTCATGATTTTAGCTTCGCTATATTTATATGAAACTCTTTATATACAAGGTTTAACTTCTTTATATGTTTCACCTCCCATCTAATCTTGGAATATCCAAAGCAAATGATTTAATCGGTTTACGATATCACCCATTTATGTTTATAGGAAATTAAATAAAAGCCAGCCAGAGTGGCGGCCACCAAGGAAAGCCCATATGCATGAGTCGCCGCCGGAGGCAAGAGGATGGCAAATAAAATAAATAAACTCAAAGGCAATCCCAATTGAAAGCGACAATATTGTTTTTAATGATTTTCATGGCCCAGACGCAACGCAGCCCTGGTGGAATCTTTATTTTCCGGGGGAGGAAAATCTTTTTATTTGGCTTTTTTGGCAGCCGGAGGGTGCGAGGCAAAAAGCGAGGAAAACAAGCGGAAAAGAAAGGAAAATAACACAAAGCATATGCGTGGGCGGAGCAACAAAGACCATGGAAAATCAACAAGGAAGCGGGAAATTGAAGAAACGAATATAAGGTTCCACAGCAATATCTCCAGCGATTGCGTCTTTTAAGTAAATGTATGCAGAGGATAACAATGCAGTTGGAAAACTTGGTGCATTAGCTAATTAGATTATATTCAGTCAAGCCTTGATTTCTGACTCTTTAAGCCATTTTTAATAAATATTGAATGAATGCTCATTTCCTTTTTGAAATTTCTAATATTCATTTCTATTTAATATCGATTTGCCGGGTTTTCCCTCCGCCTACTGTGTGCTGCCAGGACATTTCCGCTTCCAATTTACATTAGAATATTTGCTGAATCAGCGCGAATTCGTCATCATCATCATCATCATCAAAGTCATCATCAGCATCAGAGGCAGGGAGTGACCACAGCAAAGTTTGCGGGGTAAACAAGAAGTCAAAGACTGGTGATTGAGCAGTTCAAAGTTTCTTAGCCAAAGTTGCGCTTAAGAAATCAAAGTAACTTTCCTCACTATTGCAAACTCCAATCCACTGCCCCTGCGATCCGGGTTATACATACATATATAGTATATGTATATGTTTACTTTTTTCATCAACTGCTATACAGTTATTGGAAACTTTTAGCAAACCAAGAGCCCGGAGGAGCAGGCAAGTTGCCAGCACAACAACGAGGAACAACAACTGGCCAACTGCCTGCGACCAGAACCAGTTAATACACTAGCAAGTTCAAAAGGGTTTTGGGATTGGCATACTAGAAAATATCATATATTAACATTTATCACATATTTCATAAATATTCTAAAAAGCTATTATGGGAATATATCCGGAAAATAAAGTTTGCTGCAGCTGAGTTACTAAAGGAAACATAACTTATACGTATAAAAGAGATTTCAATCAGATTTAGTGGAGACTTTAAAAATGTTTTAAGGAGATTTTATGAAGACTTTAAAGAAGAAGGTACGATATTTTTGGGGAGGTGTTGAGTATTTTTAAAAGAGTAGATCTTCTAGACTTTATAAAGTTTAGATAAGAAGAATTTAAGTTTCATTTAAATTAATTTTATATAGTAATAAATATAAACTACTTCAAAAGAACAAATACAGAAACAAAATATAAAATTATTATTACATTTTAATTAGCATTACATATGTTACAATTTTACAAATAGTTTCCTAGAGCATTCCGCAGTTCCCTTTGATGGTCACGAGAACTCTTCCCTGTTATTTACGAGCTCCTTGCGACCACCAGCACAGCCAAGGGACAATGGTCAAATCATGCGTGTTATTTATTCCCTTCCAGGGCAACATGGCCAACATGGCAACAACTGCAGCAGAACAGAGCCGAAGTGACCGGGATGGATAGTGTTGATGTTTCGGGCTAAGCCCGGGTCAGTGGAGCGGTCAAGGTGCAGAAGCTAGCCATCTGGTGCAGCAGTAGCATCAGCCTCGGCACTTGTTTAATTAAAAAACTTTCGCTGTTGATTTTATTAGCCCTTCGGCAGTGACTAGGAGCCAGGCACCGAGCTCTTCATGGCTTTGTTATCCCGCACCGGCTTGAGGGCGGTGTGGGGCCCGATGAGGATCCGGCTCTTTTTCAGCGTGTACTCCAGCGTCTCCTCGCTCTCGTGCCACTCGTCCGAGGCGAAGAAGGTGAAGCCGGCGCGTGCGGCTAAATGATAGGCCTGCGGAGGACCTCTTGAGCCGAAATCATAGGACAGGGGCCGAGGACGATCTACCTCGATCGAGGTGAGGATGGGGGAGAAGATACGCCAGATTTCGCACTGCTCGTCGGTGCGCATGAAGAAGGTTTGATCCCCATTAAAGATGTCCATCAAGGAGCTGGAGTACTGGTCAGGTCCCCGTGACCCCGGACCGCGGTCGTCCACACGCAGATTGAGCTCTGTGTCCCGAAGGGTTAGATCCTCGCCCGTCCGCTTGAGGCGCACGCGCATGAAGACCTCCTCCGTGGGATGCCAACGGAGAACCAGTTCGTTTCTTGCCTCCCCACCGACGCCGAATGTGTCGCAAGTGTCCGCCGGCTTGTATTGGATCCGCACCTCGGACTTGCTGTCGTTGAGAGCCTTTCCCGCCCGCAGGATAAAGGGCACTCCACTCCAGCGCTTGCTGTTGATGCTGAGCACAGCCAAGGCGAAAGTGGGCTGAAAGGAGTCCTTGGGTATGTAGGGATGCTCCGTGTAGCCGCACTTGGCCGGATCCTCCTCCCGCCGGTTGTTGCGATACTGGGCTATGATCACATCGCTCATAGTGAGGGTCAGCACCTGTCGCAGCGCCTTCAATCGCTCCGTACGCAGATCTTCGACAGTGTTACCATATGGCTGATCCACGACGAGCATGGCCAGCATCTGGGTCATGTGGTTCGTCATCAGGTCTCGGATGATGCCAAAGTGGTTAAAGTATTCCGCTCGCGAGTCACGCACAGGTTGATCACACTTCACCGAGATCATCACGGCGGCCACGTGCTGTTTGTTCAGGGTGGCTCCCCACAGGTAATTGGCGAAGCGCAGTGCCAGGAAATTCTGGAGCACTCTCTTGCTCAACAGGTGGTCCATGAGGAAGATCTGCGACTCTTTGAAGCACGTACATAGCGTATTTTGGAAGGTTCGGTACGTGATATCGTCGCGGGCAAAGGGCTTCTCTAGGACTATCCGAGTCCAGCCCGATGAGGAGCCGCACTTCCGACTGATATTCATGGCCACCGTATCGAAAACCACCAGCGGCAGGGCTAAATAGAAGATGCGGTTCGCCGGTGCCTGTGGATGATTCGCCTCATGTTGCAGGATCGTCTCTGCCAGAGACACAAAGTGATCCGGCTTGTCATACTCGCCCTGCACGCACTCCACAATCTTCCAGAAACGATTGTACTTGTCGGGATCCTTGGTCCTGTCCAGACTCATGTAAGGCAGTACCTGCAGGCGCAGGACTTTGGTCATCAGCTGAGTGCGGCAGAAGGTGATTATCCGAAGATTCTGCGGCAGACGATTATCCCGGAAAAGAATCCACAGAGCCGGGAATAGCTTCTGCCGGGCCACAGCCCCTGAGGCCCCAAGGATCACCAACGAGTAGGCCTCCTCGTTGTGAGGTTCGTTGGGAAGCATTTCGCGGAACTTAAGGACAAATTAATTTTGTGAGAAGAACCGAGAAGTTGTAGAAATTTCTGCCAGAAATTTTGAATAGATCAGTGAGAGCTATGACCAAGATATGGGGACCAAAGGAAAACTAGGGTCAATAAATACTTTAAGTTCTGATATCCACAAATCTTTTTCTTAACCTTAATGCCCTTTTGTGCTTAAACCAAAAGCCTTGTTTCCAGCCAAAGGGATTTGAGCTGCTCGATGGGCGGAAGGAGGCCTGGGCCAGACAAACAGTTCGGAGCAGCCAGCCAGGATTGGCTGCCGAGCGGGGAGTAAGCCTCAAGTTCCACATAAACACATAAGAGATTTTCAGTCGAGTCTGCCCCAGAGCTGCAGGCAATTCAAATTCAATCATTACAAATGCCCTGAGCCAGGACCAAAAGGAGCTGAGGAGCCACGGATTGCAGTCCCAACTGCAGTGGCATTCCTTTTTCACTGCGTGCCACACATGGTGGTGGTGGCTCCTTTGGCACAATACCAAGAAGAAGGCACCTTTGATGCTCCGATGGCCCGGCTTATTCAATTTTCTCCGCCGAGAATCGTAATAAAAGTCCAGTCGAACGTTGGAATTTTTTTGCCTTAGCAAAGTCCAGAACTAAGTTGAAAGTGGAAACCACTTTCGCTGCTTCTCTATACCCATTTTATTGGAAATGTGCAACGGGGATGCAGAAAGCAGGATCTTCAAGAAGATGGACCAGCAGCAGCGCTAGCTTCATGATGCAAATGATGTTCAGGAAGACATTCATCATTCCAAGGTAGATCATGTACGCCACAAGCTGTATATATAATGGATAATTTAATTTAATATTTTAAACCACTAATGTTTGGATTTCCAAAAGATATTAAATCTAAATGGTAATTTCTCCTTTTGCCAAGACATATTTGTCGGCTTTGCATTTGATCTCTCAGGTGAGAAAAAAACACAAACTACCAATTACAGCAAGGCTTATGTGCTTAGGCCTCGTCGCTTTGTCTAACTAAATAAAGAGGAGAAACTAAGCAAATAACCAGAGACACAGAAAGAAGTAAAAGAAAACGTGCCACACAAGATTCGAAATCAGGACTAATTCAGTGGACCCGCCGTTGCCCTTGGATTCCATTCCTTCACTGTCCTAGGAGAGAGTTCATCTCACGAACTCGATGTACGTGCCTGTCAAACTCCACACAATCAATATGGGCAGAGTCTGGCGGAGATTAGTTGCCCGGAGATGGGAGCAAAGCCCCTTGCATTGGACATCTTGAGCTTCGATTGCTTGCTGTTGCCGTTGTTAATTGGCTTTGTTTGCGAACAAAACCCCGAGCACCCTTGTGATATGCGCACACATCCACATCGGCAAAAACGTCTTACAAACGCTGCCCCGGCCCACCTGGCGTATGCTTGTTATTCTCCCATAATCATGGTCAAGCATTGGTCAAGTGAGCTTGTATTTACAACTAATTGAGGTCGAAGTCTTACATTTGCATAAGCTTTCACCATTCGGATAGGCATACATATCCATCCATTGGATTGATGCCAGTCCAAGTGCGTCCGACAGAAAGATTAATTGGCCAAGTGCGAGGGCCGTAATCGTAAGCTAAATCGAGTTAAGAATGTGCTTATTTGCTGGAATATTATGATTTTGAGGTGGTTTAATTGAAATGATGCAATTAGAATTGAATATCAAATTATTATAGATATCATATCAGGTTATTTAGCAATTACCACGCAAGCATCTGCTCAATAAATAAATAAATATTTCTGGCTGAATTTATTGGGACTAATTTAATTTTAATAAATGCAAAACAAATATTATACAAATTAATGCAATTCCTCCCTCAAATGCCAAATTTTGAGCTTATTCACTTTATTTTAATGTGTGCGATATATATGCAGCCTGGATTAAGCTCAAATACAAATCAGATGTATCATTTTGGATACGGCACATCGCTCACATCTTGACCTTCCCAGTGACCCGGCATTTCCTACATTTCTTTGCGGATCCTGTCAGTAGGCCAACTGGCGCCTCTTGAAAGTCAATTTCAATCAGCAAACAAAGGAAATTTCTGGGCCAGAACATAAACACAAACACAAGAGTGGTCAATGAGCCCGAATTTGGGGAGAGCTACGGATGGATGACCTAGGCAAAGTGGCCAGGAAAGGACAGTACAGGGAAAATGAGGGCCAGCCGGCAGCATCCGGAACTCTGGCAACGATTTATGCCCGGGCTAAACATTTTAAACACAAGCATAAATCACAAACACACCGAGACCAAGGAAGCTGGGTGAAATATTTGGCAAACAGTTGCTTAAAGCCAAAGTTTTTAAATGGCCAAATGAACAGGTCAGGGCGGGGTGTCCTTACCCTCTCTTTACTGTCCCGATGATGTGTGACAGTTTGTGGCAAATTGAAAAGGACAGAAAGGGAAATGGAAATGAAGACTCCTAGTTGGACTCCTACTCGGACTCAGACACGCCATTAAGCTCATAATTGCCACATGGAGATGTGTCCGAATCCTTGGCCAGGCTGAGCACCCGGAATATGTGCCATCTGCTGCGAGTTTATTGTGGTTTATTCGCTTTCATTTACTTTCGCTTGGCCCCACATAAAATTTAATTAAATTGTTTTATTGCATTCGGGCCAAATGGAATTCCTTTTGGCCAACTGCCATCAACTTCAGCATCTCCGGCGCAAACGAGGCGCACAAAAGAAGCGAAAATAAAGAAATCCCTGTTCGCATAATTAAAAGAAGCCGCAACTGTGGCCTTCACATTTTTGTGGCTAATCTTTTATGAGATTCCGCAGCCACGAAACCGGATTCCATCGCTTTGCATTCATCAAATGAATCAGGATTTCCTTTTATTTGTTTTGTCACCACCCGGGGTGAGCTGCTCTCTCGCCTTATTACCTACCACTTAAGGGTCGATTTCGGGCATCCTTTAAAGTAATTGGCTCACGGAACGGAACGAAACGGTTGACTATTTAAAAATGTATAGAGGTATTATATTTTGGGGGAAATATATATTTCCCAAATTCATTTCCCCGAAACCCATTAGGGGTTGCTCGCCTTCTGCCACTGTTATAATAATTAATTTTCGGGGGCAATTTAAAATTCCGACCCGCAGGTTGGCAGTTGACAAGCGGCCTTTTAATAGGCAGTTGACCTTTGGTTACATTATTACAAGCTATTTAAGCAGTTATTCACGCCATCGGGGAGCCCCAAAATGTTGGGTTAGGTTAGTGGCCAAATCACCCCAGGAAAATCAATAAAAGCCAAGCGGTTTTCCCAGCTCGGGGATACGGGGAAATTGAATAATTAAATACGGCGAAATTTCGGCTTAACAACAGCGAAAGTTACGGACTTAAAGCTGCAGACAGGAATTCTCTTGGCCCACTTTTAGACGCACACACAGAGACACAGACACAAAACGGAATACAAAGAGGGCCAAAAATGAAAGAAACTCATTGGCATATCTACATATTTCTGGTTCAATGCATTGCCAGAACGGCAAACCCGAAACACAGAATGGCAAACAAGCAGGCAAACATCTCTGGCGATTATGCAGTGAAAAAGAGCAGTGGCAGGGGGAATCCCAGCTTGGCAACAGGACGACAAGCTCGCAAAGGGACAAGGAGCGAGTAGTGAGGAACGAGGAACGGGGGCCCCGTGAAAATCCTCCGCAGGGCAGGCAAAGCCGAAAGTATTCGAAAGATGCCAATTCATTTGTGCCATAAACAACTACAAACACAATCGGATGGCAACAACAATAAACCAGGCAGGCGGCACACAAGATACTGAACATATCCGTGCGGGAATATAGAATGCATATGCATATGCACACTCTATATATTGGCCAACTATCGATCCGAGCCATTGTAATTTGCAACTTTTCATTTTCCACTCGCATTTTTCTCAGCCTCAGCCCGATGATAAATTATTATTTGTTGGGGCTTGACAGTGCCAGTAGCAGCAGCAAAATGTGAAATAATTTCTAGATATTCCATTTGGAACAAATTAAGGAATTTGTTTCCGGGTATTGAACAAGAGCCATCCTTTGCTGGCCATTGAATTGTTCATATTGAAGGAGATTTGTTGCAAACTAAATAAAATGCCAAAGAAATATATTTAAAGTCTGTGTTCTTCCATATGGGAAGTTTCTAAAGAATTTAGTATTTAACAAGAAATATTTATAAAGCTTTTGTTTATTCACTGAACAATGGTGAAAATATATAGTATTTACATTTTTAATAATTTGTTTTGGATACTAAGAACACTTTAAGAAATGCCAGTTTTTGGTGTCCTTAAATTTTATTAATAACTATTCAAGGAGTGCCTTATCAAGGTTCATAAATGCTTTAAATATTTATAATTAATTTTAATAAAATTCCCCAAACTAAAAAAATCAGTGCCACCGAAGAGTGTACAAAAAGTAGGGCCCTCGAAACGAGTGTATCCTTCCATTTTTTCCCTTTGGGCGGCAATTGCTTTGATGTGGGGGGAATGGTATGCAAATGTGGCCGACCCAAATACACAGACAGACATCGGTAAGTTTGCGGTTGAGGTGAGTCGGGGCTTTGAAGGACCGTCGTCCTGTCTGCCAAGCAGCAATCCACATGTGAATCACACACTTAAATGTGTTGGCCATGTTATGACAGTCAGCCAATGTTTATGTGGAAAAAGTGTCCTAAGAGGGGAGTCTTGCTCCTGGGCATGCCTGCCTGGCTGCTTCTCCTATTGCAGATGAGAGTGTACTTGGCTTTATGATTTGGCCAGGACCTTCGACACAGTTTGTCATTTGCTTCTTGTCACTGTTTCCAATGGCCTCAACGGCTCTGTATGCGTGTGCGTGTGCAGGATAATTTGCTGTGACATGCAACTGCTAAAACTTTAATTGACAACAGCCAGCAAGGAGCTGGGAAGAGCTGGGAGCTGGGTGCAGGTCGACAGGGGACATGATTGCTAGGAAGGACCCAGAACAACCGAGATCTAGATTATATCCGGCTGGCCAGCAGACTGAAGCTCAAAATAAACTGCCAGCTTCTCTCTCATCTTTTTCAGACTCATGCTCCGGTATAATTGAGTTTCCTGCCTGCAAGAACAATAACCGGAGCAGAAGCAGCAGCAACAGCAGTAACAGCAGCAGCAACAGCAAATTATTGTTATATCATTCCTCTAACGGAGTGAATAACAATCCTCCTTCCCATCAAGCTCCCATGAATGTCTGATGCGAATTGTCACTTTTTGCAGCTGCCACTCTTCATTTTCCCTAGAGCAACTAACAAGAATTTGTCGGGAAGTGAAATTAATCGGAGAGCAAAAGTCAGAAATTCAGTTCATCATAAAAGAGAAAGTACAGAATTGTAAAAGGGCGTGCTTTAAAATAAGTACAACATAAATCTAGGTAATATTTTGGATAATTTACCCATTAAGTTTAAACACAGAATTTCTTTCTATAAACGTTTAAACGTTTTTAACAACAAACGCAAAGTCAAATACACGTTTATTTAAATTTGATCTGCTAAATGGAATTATATTTATTTCTGTAGAACTTCATTCTTCTTGTATTTCTTGTAATAATATATAAATGCTCTATAATAATAAACAGTTTTAAATACCATTAAAATGGTTATAATCTTCAAAATTGTTTATTTTTCCTTCGAAATTTATTTCCAAATAGTTACATTAAAGGTTTTTAATAACTATTGAATGTAAAATTTCTATAATTTTAAATGCAGAAAAAAGAATTCTATAAGGAAACTATACACTATATACTGAACTATGTTACTAAAATTGTTAAAATATCTTATTCAAGAAATTAGCTTAATTAATATATTTTATAAATTGAACATTATAATATAAACATTATATTAAAATATAATAATTATATAGTTGCACATATGTTGTATTTCTATCCTACAAAAAAATGTAATAAAATTTAACTAAATTATATTTTGCATTGCAAAATCCTATAAGAGTCAAAAATATGATTTTCACTTGTCGGCAGAATCAACAGTTTGGCAACTAAGAGAGCCACGCTAAATGGAATATGTGCACTGCTTTACCGACGCCGAGCACCCGATTCGGGCCGAGATATCACTTCGTTTCGGTCGGGCCAAGAGGCCCAAGAACCAAAGTCCCAGAGTCCCATAGCCACGAGCCGAGCGAAGAGGCGACGAACTGTTGCGGGCGGCTGAAGTTTAAGGACGGACGCGGAATGCTGTTCAGTTCCGTGCGAATTGGCGTTGGGTGTGGACGCGAGTGGCGGAAAAGCGGAAAAGCGGACAACGGAGCACTTCCATCTCTCGCGACTCTGGTGACTCTGCCGACTCTGGCGGTGATGCGGCTTTA
Organism: Drosophila punjabiensis; assembly: GCA_008042585.1. Taxonomy (NCBI): domain Eukaryota; kingdom Metazoa; phylum Arthropoda; class Insecta; order Diptera; family Drosophilidae; genus Drosophila; species Drosophila punjabiensis. The sequence continues at coordinate 56,990 of VNJR01012919.1, read as the reverse complement.
GAAATTCCCGCAAAGTTCAAGTGACAATTTCCCAGCCAATAACAACTTTGCCGCAAAGTGAACGCAAATTGAATTCGAATCGATTGTCTTCGATCTTCCTCGATTCATTAAAAGCCGGAGAAAAAAAAGAGAAGAGTAGAAAGAAAAACACACACACACAAAAACCACAAAGTTTCAGTGCAAAAAAGTTGTGGGTTTATGTGGCTTTGCAATTGGAACCGAAACCGAACCGAACCGAAAATTGCTCAAATGAGTCCTAATTGCGCCGGGCTAAACCAATTAGTAGCATTTATTCTTGTGTAATAAATAAATTGCCAACAATTATGACTTGCAAGTTCCACTCAAGCATAATCAAATGAAATGTTCAACAAAATGTTTACGGCAATTGCAGCTCAAAGCGCAAACAAACCATAGACGAGGTGCAGCGTGTTGTGGCAGTGGCAATTCAGCTCAAAGAAAGCCGCAAGGCTCGCCCAGAAATATATAATTGGTAACAGCAGGTAAGCCACATAATCAAAGCAAAACTTTCCAGGCACTTCCTCCAGGCGATACTCTGGGGCGTGAAATTTACAAGTGTCTCAGCACTAATAACAATATTTTCAAGAAAATTTGAGAATTTAAAATAATAACCAAAGGGGTAATAATTAGTAAAGTCCTTTGACAACAAATTGGTTATTTGCTAAGCAAGTTTATTATTTTAATACAATTTTCATACAATTGCTAACATTCTTTAGTAGTTTAAATTAAATGAATCCCAACCTAACGCTGAACTCATAATACCTTTTTAAAACCTCCTCCCATAGAACCATAAGGTGATAATCTATTTTAAAAAATTTATTGATATTGCAAATCCCCTTTGAAATTAATTTTTCACAATATATAATTACATATCAATCAAATATTCTTCAAAGAAAGCCCCCAGCCAAAACACACACCACATCTGGCAGAGACTTTGCTTTTCCGAGGGCTTTCCCGCTTGATCCCGAATAAGAGAGAGTGCCGAAAAAAAAAAATTGGCATAAAGTAAGCAAAGGAACAAGGACAAGCGCGAAAGCCAAAGAAAAACATATGTGCGTGTGTGTGTAATAGGGGAAAAGGCACTAATTTCCCAAGTGCGAAGGTGTATTTTATTTAAACACCTTTAATTAATTAAACGGCACAGCACCCCGAGTGCGGGCCGCCTTAAAAACTTCTTGTTTGGCTCATTCAGGTGCCACAGGGCGGAGGATGCGCCTCGACGTCGTCTTTCAGCGGCATGATTATTATTTTATTTCATGTTGTGGCTTTTAAGTAACAGACTTAGCACAATCGCGGGACGAGGCCGCAGATACACGACCCCGGGGGAGGGAGTCCCGCGGAGGCGCCGCATTTCTGTCCCAGTGCGTGCCGCATTTATACCAATTTGAAAAGCGCGGCTTACTTTCGCGCCAACCGCATGATTATATATTTATTTGATTTTTCCGGTCTGCCGGTCTGCGGTTGCTCTTTCCTGCCCCGGCCACAGGCATCCTCCATCCTCAATCCTCCATCCTTGGGGTTCGTTGCCCAGAAAGTATTTACATAAAATCTAATCAAAAGGCATGCCACATTATCTGCTCGGACCGCCGCCTCATGAAAATTTCAATAAGACTTTGACACAGATACAAATCCTCGTGCATATGTTTGGGTACATATTCTTTATGCACATATACATAAGTATAAATATATTTACCGCAGCACATATATATTTTATAAATAAGAGAGCTGCACTTAACCTACAACCCGACATCGTTTAGTCAACGAAGGTTTTCGGCTCGAACAACTCTAAAAGCATTTTTAATAATTCACAACTTTGTATTTTCCTGCCTGTCTGTCACAGCGGCAGACAACTCTTTAAGCTTTTGTTCAAACTCGTTTCTGTGTTTACCTTAAAAAGGAGCCAAGGAGGGATTCCAATTAAATTATAGCAAAAAAAGGTAAAGATTTTATATTTTGGTAAAGGCTGTGAAAGAATTTGCCATTTAAAGTGTTTTAAATTCAGTTTAAATAAATTGTTTCACACAAATAATATTGTTATCTATAAATTTATTGACCATAAACATGACAAGTTTAATGTCAGAAAATTCATTTAGCCATATTTTACCTTTTGTGATAAACTAAGCATAAAAACAAACACATTTGTGTGGGCTCATAGTGGCAAGTCACATCAATTTTAATTGAATTTAAGTTTAACTAGATCAACTTAGATCAAAAGCACTCAGGCAAAAATAAATCAGCAACATCCCACACATACTATATAACTATATATTTAAGCAAATAAAATGGACATCTGTCTATTCAGATTAACTTATCTATATGCACTGAACCACGGGGCTTGTGTACGATTCACTCGATTGTGTTTGACATTATTCGCGGCAAACAGTTGCGAGCGGCCAGCGAACGGTGACATTTTATTTACCTCCGACAGAGCCGCAGAAAAGTAAATAAACAAAATAATGAAAAAATAAAATGGGGCTGGAGAAAAACCCTTGCACGGTCATCAAAATTAATGCAGTTAAGCCGGCGTATGCAATCAATGAAATATTGATATTTTTAATGTTTAATCTTTTCAATTAAATTGGCAATGATTTACGCCCGTCCCCCACGAAGATGTTTGGCCACCGAAATTAATGACACATTAAAGCCCGATACGAGGCGCAGCGATGCGGCAGCGGAATGGTAAATGATGTTGTCGCATAAATCAATTAAAATGGTAATTGAAAAATAATTAAATATACAAATTAAGTTGCAAGTTGCTCCGAGCTCATCTGCATTAATATGCTCGGTGATTTAATGAATGAATTTCGCTGTGCTTTCTGTGGGCAGCACACGCCCGCTGGGCTTCAAATGCCCCACCAATAAATATCCGAAATCCATCCATTAAATTCTCATTTCGAATAACGTATACGCCCCGCTGCCTCGGTCCCACAGAGTCCAAAAACAATCGAATTTGTTTTGCAAGGCATTCACAATCACATTCACATTCACATATTCCCAGGTCAAACAAACAAACAAACATTTATTTTTCGGTGTATATCAAGTATGCCCAAGCCTGGCCAATGCCATTTCTATGGAACTATTTAACTATTTGCGGTATTTGCATTCCCATAACACATACGCCCCGTTGGCCCATCGAAATGCCAACTAATTATACGCCCTAAGCCTATTAGCTGCTCCAGCAGAACCGAAAAACCCTTAACAACGCACACAATTGAACGGAATTCTATCAAGAGGAAACCATTTCCATTCAATATTTTCATTTGGGCCACTTAATTTTAAGCTTTTCATTCAGCTTTTCTCCCAGCCTGACTGCATATACATTTTAATGCATTCACTTAATTGAAGCCCCCCGAAAACGGGCTGGGGACATCCATCTACCAATCAATCAATCAGCGGGCGTGATGAAAATTATTTTAAGCACCAAATGAAAAAAAAAAAGCACTCACTGAACCGGAGGCGGCCAAAGTAAAATAAAGGAGAGAAAAGTTTGGGCTACGGTTTGCATAATAATGGGATATGCCAAGTCTCCGTTGAGCTGAGGAGTGGCCACCCAGTACGTGCCGCAGTCACTGAGCTCGGATCGGTTTGGATCGGATGGGTTTTAGTCCGGAGACCCACTCTGCTCAGTCAACCACAGCCCAGATACAAATTAGCAAGTGGAGGAAGGTCCTTCTTTACTATTTTCCCTATTTCCCTGGCAATGCAATTGGGTAGTTTAAGGATTTTCTGGCAATTGGTTAACCCCTTACTTACCAGCTATGTATTATGACCATTTTCCTTGCCTTAAAATAATTTAAAATGTTCTTTAAATAAGTATTTTAGTTGGCATAAATATCTTTCTCGCACTTATTTATTTTCAAACCTCTTTAAATAATATATTCATCTTGCCACAATCTTCAGTAGGAAAATATTTCAACAATTATTTATAAACAAACATATAAAGCCAAAGACAAGCAAAGGATTAAGACGCACGCCTCCCTTGCCAGTGTTATCGACTCTGCTCCTTTAGCGCAAACATTGACAAAAGTTTTAATTACAACAAAGCAATTATTAAACATTAGCTTAACTTTGGCTCGAGGCCTGGGAAACGGAGAACCGCTGGCCTTGCATACTTATGAGGGCTGAGAAAAGTGGCAGATACCAACTCTCTCTTTTCCAGCCAAATGGAGCGTGCTGCATGTTAATTGAAAACACAAGCCGACTGACTGGCAGCCTTTAATCTGACTAGTGACTCATCCGGAGGCGGAAGCTCGCATTTGCTGGTCAGTTTTTCTGCTGGTTTCCTTGTTTTGCATAATATGCTAATTACGACACACTTTCCAGCGCATAAATCATTCATTAATCATCAGGCTTTGGCCCAGTCCCATTCATGTGCGGGCTCTTCAATTAGACCCTGAACTTTTCATCTGTTTTAGCCTCAATGCGCACAATTTGCACTGCTAAGATTTTAATTTTTTCGCTTTCACTATGGCCAAAGCGTGTGTCTGTGCAAAGAGAAATACTGAAGATGATGTATACAAATTTTAGCGGAATTAAATACAGTAAGGATAGGAAAATATATTCAATGTATCTCTAAGCCTAAAGAAACTAAACACTTAAGTAAAGATACCTCGTACAAATCCCCTTCATGTGCAATTTTCCTAGCTTTTTCCAGCTGATCAACTTCGCTCACGCTTCATTTGCCTTGGTTACCTTAGACAATACGCACTGTACCTACACTATAGCTGCACTGTAGCTGTTTGCAGCAAACGCATAAAAAATTGTTGCCACATCACTCACTCAGCTTGGTCGCGACGGCGGCAGCTGCTTTTCACCGCTTTTCTTTTGCATTTTCCCCGAGCACGGTCGGTGGGCTGGGTATTGAGTAGGAGGCGGGACTGGGACAACTTACAATGTGCCAACGCGGCCCTGGCAAGTTGCAGTCAAAGGCATCTCATCAGCATCAGAGGCAGCAGAACCTTTGGTCCCGTTTTTCCCGGGAAAGTTCTCCTCTCACAGGAAAATGTATGCGGAATGGTGGGCCAAAGGGCAAAGGGATTTGCAGGGGGCTTATTACATTATCACTGCACCTTTTGCGATTGGCCGGCGATTTTTGATTGCCACCCTGAAAACTCTGGGAATTTACCATGAACCGACTTTTAATTGCATACTTTGCAGGACCCATAAAACGGGACGCACAAAGCGAAAGTCGTAGGCATACGATTTTTATAGATTCGCCCCCTCAGGCCATGTGGGCTTTATGTGTGCATTTTCAACCTTTTTACAGCTTTTTGGGTCCCGCAGGGCACTTTAATTTGTTGCAAATATGCGAGCGGAATTGGAATTGAAATGGCAATGCAAAAACAAACACATATAGAGTCAGGGGGAAGCCCTCCCCACATCCTATGTATATATACATCCTGCCGAGGCTGGCTGGGACAAGTCTATTCACAATTTCGAGCCTATTCTGGGTGCTAAAACACACGCGGCGTCATCGAAATGCGGAATAAGGCCAAAAGAGTCCTCGTCGCCATACAGCTTTTTGCTCTTAAATGGGTTATGGTGGCAACAGGAAGGACTAAAAACACATACAAAGGAGTCTGTTTAATTAGTTTGATTTTAAACTCTTAATTTTGGCTGAAAAACAGGTTTTCGTAACTTAAAGATAAAGAACTTTATAACTTAAATAAGAGACTTGGTTCCTTGGAAATAAATTAAGAACTTAATATTGTAGTGTATATAAGATTAATATACAGGTGAATTCAGAATTATTGCTGATTTTCAAAGATTGCTATACTGATAGACCGAGCTTTACATGTATATATAAATATATACAAAGAACATAATTTTCATTGACTTACCGCAGTTGATGACAAACCGTATTAATTCTCCTTCTGACTTGACAGGGATTCATCGATGGTGAAGTAATTTTTCATTCCCGGTTTTTGTTGGACTTTTATTCCACAGTTCCGGTAAAATGAGACTGCTTACTCCATTCATGTGTTAAGATGACCATGATATGTATTTTTGGGGTCGAAGAACTATCACTGCCACTATATGTCTAAACATAAAACCAGAAAAATTACACACACGATTCATATAAAACACTTCACATAAAAAAAAAAAAACAAAAAAACACAAAACAGAAACCTTTTTTCAATTTATAAATCCAATCAAGCACTTTTTTTCACTTTTAGACCTTTTTCTCTTGAATTTTGTTTTTGTATTTCACATTTAATTTATTAATTTCACATTTATTCTTTATTTTCACATTAATTAACTTTTTACATTTAATTTTTCACAAGTGATTTGTGTTCTGCTGATTTTTTCTTTAAACCCCTCATTGTCTCTCATCCCGATGAGGAGGAAAGAAGAAATATAAAAAGAGCGTGCGTAGTTGAGAGCACTTTGCTGTCATTGAATTTTTTCACTTCTTAACCTAAAATGCCGCAAAATTTATCGGCAATATTTTCTTTTTTGCTATGGAAAATAATTATTAATTAATATCAAAGTATATTATTAAAACACGTTGTGACCTACAGATTTATATTTGTTTAGCGAATAAAACCGCGACATTTTAGGCTGCACGCAGAGACAGAAAAACATTAATTTTTTATCTATTGACTTACCATATTTATATTCATCATGTTCTATTTTAATGGTAAAACAAACTCCACACACAATTTATATAAAACACCTAAAAAAAAAAATTTAAAAAAAAAACACCATTAAGAAATACATTTTCAAATTTATACATCTAATGAAGCACTTTTTTCTTTAGTTCTTAGACCTCGCCCATTGGTATTTTGTATTTGTTCTTCACTTTAATTAATGAATTTCAGATTTAATAATTTTTAACGCTTAAGCTTTGGTTTGCACACTTGATTTGTGTTCTCCTTAATTTTCTCTCATTTTCCTTATCCGTTATCCAACACGGTGAGACCATAAATGAGGAAAGAAGATATATGAAAAGAGCGTAGTAGTTAGGAGCACATTGCTTTAACACTTCTGCTGCAGCAGCTTTATTTTATACTTTTTGCAATGGAAAATAATTATTAGGTCATATCAAAGTGTATGCTTACAAATAAACACGATGTCGGTGACCTAAAGATTTATTTAAGTTTGTTTACCGAATAAAACCGCTACGTTTTAGGCTGTACACACAAGCACTTGCTGCTTATTGAAGTTCCCACGCTTTTTCAGAGACTGAGAGAGATAGTGAGAGAGAGCAAGATTGAGCCATTCAAAAGAGAGATCGATTTAGAGATAACAAGAAAACAACATCATAAGCATACAAGCATACACATAACGAAACCTTGAAAATTTTTAATTTGAATTACAACCTTAATAAAATTAATGCATGCATAAAATAAAAGAAAACCCCCAATAGCTATACCTCATCCAGCAAACGTGTTTAGAAGCAATTAAATCTTATGATCACATCACATAAGAGATGGCCTTTAAACCCTTGCCACAACATTGACACCTGGCTGCCATCACCCACACCTGCACACAGCCCCTGCACACACACATACTCTGCACACACACATTATGCGGAAATTGCTCTTGTTGCTGTCATCGTTATTTGCACGCTTTTGACACTTTTTAATAACCGCAAAACCGTAAATACCGCCACCGCCAACCGCAGCAACGTAAACCAAACCCAAAAACCGAGCCAAGCCCCGTCAGCCATCTGGCTTCTGCCACTGCTCTGGTTAAGGATGAGCCAGTGCACCCTGGTTTTGCATGCACATCCATCAAATGGAAAGAAAACAACACACACAAACACAAACACACACAACGAACGGCAAAGGCGACTTGGAACCAGCTAATTTCCGCAATCAGAGACCCACTTACCGGGCCAAAGCACATAAACAATGCACCTCAGATACCATGGCCAAGAGCAGAGGCAGCGGGTCTAACGGGGTGGTGCCGAAGGGGTTAAGAGCTTAAAGGGCAAAGAGCAAAGGGTAAGGACAAGGCCAATCCGATGACGACGATATGAGTAACTATCATTGCCCATGTGAGTGTGAAGGCTTTCGTGTCGACACATCCTTCTGGCAATACTCCCTGCTGGGCAGAGAGACAAGAGAGTCGACTAGTAGGTACCCTCAAAATTTTATTTATATTAAATTCCAATAGAAAATAAAATACTGAGTTCTTTATAATCATAAATAGTTGAAATAAAATATACTATATTAGTTAAAAAATACTTTTAAAGTTGCTCCGCTTATCTATAACCAATATTCCTTGAAAATACCCTCGGTATCTCATAAAAAGCGCATCCAGCACAATGTTGTTTCGCTGTGGGATTTATGTAGCCGAGTTTTTTTCCCCCATTTTTTATTCGCTCTTTTTTTGTGTGCAGGATGACAGGCGACACCTCTTCGAGTGGGTTAGACAATGGCCTAGACTAGAGACTAGTGGCGGGGTCTCCCACCAGCCCGGCGAATCCTCAGCCAAAACAAGCTGTCACAGCCAGCAATCCTGGCCATCGACACTGAGACACTTTTAGTTTGACTTTTAATTGGTTTTTGATGGAGCAGGCACGCGAGGACGGGGCAGACGTGGAGAGACTTTACTTTTCACAATAATAATTATTTGCCAGCCATTGAAAAACAATTTCCCTTTCGATTTCCACCAGACTGTTCCCATTTGACTTTCTTCTTTCTCCAGTCGCATTCAGCTCGCCCATCGCTTTCCGCGCTTCGCTTTCGTAAATGTTTTCACCGGAAATTGTTGCAATTTATGATTTAATTTATGTTCATTTTAAATGTCGGCAGCTGCCGTCCTTGCTCAGTAGCTGGCTCTCAGCCGCGCCCTTTTCGTGCCCGGTGTGGCATATAAATGCGGCTGATTATCGGGCGGAATGAAGTACTTTGCCACCTTGCCGTAGAGAAATCGTGGCAGGATATGCAGCGAATCAATGAAGACAATCAGGCGGTTCATTTGTGGCCATCCGAAGTCAATTGGCAAGGTTGCACAGGGAAAAAGTTTATAACATAATGGCTAATTTAAGGAAATTGAATTTTAATTTTTTAGCTATATAAATCAATTATAGAAAGAAGTTAAGAATATTTAAAAGGAAAGCTCTTAAAGCTCTTAAAGATGAAAGAAATATAAATCAATATAAGTTACTTGTTAGAAATATGAACAGTAATACACATAATAATAATTATAATGTTTCTTTTTCTTATTTGATTTTTAATTTATAAAACCATCTAGTGATTTAGAACTCAATTTTCCCAAGTGTTGACTCTAAAAATATTTTGATTTAAGATCTCCCGGAACTCCGGGAATGCACCGCATGGCTCTCACATTTATTTGAATAAATAAATTTCACCGCAGCAGCGCATCAGTATGCATAAAATGAAAATTTCCCTTGGTTTTCCTTAGCATTTTCCTCAACTGTTTATTTTCGCAATTAAGTTTCCTGTTCCTCCGGCGCTATTTTCGGTTTACTTTAACTGTCAGAGACATCAGGCGATGGGGTCGCCGGCTGAAAGGAAAGTGAAAGAAATTGAGACACGCATGACTGCATTTTTGACTGGCATACGTGAGTGGGTAAGGCCCACGTCCCCTTCAAAATCCCCGCCCATGCCTCAAGCTCCCGCCACCTGACAGCGTCATCAAAACTGATGTCACACGATGATGCTGATGGGGATGATGATGACGAGCAGGAGAAGAAAAGAAATTCCCCCAAAATTGTTGGCGTGTGCCGAATGACTCTCGCAAAAAAAAGAAAAAGAAAAAGAAGAAAGGGAAGGCAAATAAGAAAATGATTTGCACATCAGACTGCCGGCTGCAATCAAAGTGAGCGGTTACCCAGCTTCAGCACCAGCTCCTGCTCCTGCTTCCTTCTCCTGCTTCAGCTTCTGCTTTTGCTCCTCCTCCTGCTCCCCCATCAATCACACACTTTTCAGGCATTTTTCAAAACGTTTTATTTTAATTTAGTCAAATTTGGCTAAGCATAAAAGACATTTGACTTGACAACAAATTGAACATTAAAGGCGCAGCCACAGAGGTGACTATGGATAGGTGACAGGCAGGTACACAAGAATTATGGCAGAAAAAGACAAAAGTCGGGGGAAATTGAGTTTAAGAATGATATATGGGAGCAAAGAACAATAAAAGACTTTAGATGGGGAAATAAGAAAGACTGGAATCAAAGAAGATATTTAGAGAAAACTTATGGTATTTGGGAATAAATTTAATAAGTATGTATAAATTTTAATAGAGTTTGAGCTTTACCAGAATTTAGATAAGTAGAAATAAGATTCACGTTATAGTTTATAACCAGCAAACTTATACATATACTAAGCATAACTTAAGCTTATATTCTTCCCACAAAATATACAACTTTGTTCATAATTAAGTATAACAAAAGAAAATTAAAATAAAAATAAACATATTCCTGAATATGACTACTCGTAAAGCCTTTAAAAACTGTTTAAGAAAATAAGTACAAAAGTATTTCCTAGACGTCTGCCACCAGAAATCCAAACCATCCTTTTCGCTTCGTTTCGTTACGTTACGTTTCGACCGTAAAAGCAAAATTAGAGAAATTCTAATTTGAGGACTTGGCAAAGTCTTTCGGGGCCTAAGCTCCCGGGGAGTGTGAATAGAGGTTCGGCGGGGTCTTATCTAAAAATAAGAGGCTCAGAAGCCGCCGCCGCAGCAATTTCGTAAACTGAGCTCAAAGTTTTTTGTCTCCCCGCCGAAATACGACGGAAACTTTGCCTGCCTGTCTGCCAAATTTCCTGGCAGGGCGCCTTTGTCACAACATTTTCAACCAAATATTCCCATTCCGGCACAGTCGAGGGGAGGCATGAGGAGGAGCTTGGTGGTGAGCAACCATTATGATGCAGTTTTCGGGGCCATCAATTGCTACACCTGTCGGGCGTGAAGGTGCGATGTGCCAGCCAATAAATCACTGGGGCACAATCGGCCCGGAAGATTAATCAAAAATGCTTTCAGATAAATCAACGGGCCAGACGCCGCCACAATTAATACTCCTCGTATGGCAGGAGACAGGAGCAGCTCCGGCCAAAAAGGTTATAATTAAGCCATCAGGCTGCCGACAGAATGACGTCAAGCGGAGCCATCATCAGGACATTCAAGTCATCAGCTTGCCTATCTGCTCAAACATCCTGTGCGAGGATCGGGCCAAGGAAGGGTGGGACTTATGAGTTGCCAAGTGTGTGGATGTTTGTGTGTGGAGATTATGTTAAAAGTTCCCTGAGCCCGTTTGGAGAATGTTTATTAAGCGCGGCTAATAGGATAAATCAAGTAAAGTGTAAGAAGAAAACGAAATTTTGCGGTTACTCACAGGGGCAGAGTTAAGCCAGCTTAAGCGAATTATTGGCCAAAAGTTTATGGAATAACACCAGCGGCAAAACCCCCAAAGTCCCCAAAAATATTTTCCCTTTAGGCCGTTTTTTTCACTCTCTTTATAAAAGCGGCAATCGGCGAGTGATTGATTGTTTCCAGCAATCAAATCCAGGCAACTAATTGAGTTCACTGACCCCGGCTACAATTAATCATTCGGCCTAAGGAAAATAACTCAGTATTTAAGCTAAGGCTTTAAACTCGTTTAGAAATCAAGCATACGCCATGTTGTGCAGTTAGGACTTAAAGTATTAATGAGGTTTTGTGATGATTTGTGGGTTTATTTGCTGTCGAATTTATCTGGAATATCTTTAAGTTTCTGTTAAGCTTTAAACTTAAATTAAACTTAAACATAAACTAAAATCAAGTATACGCCATGTTATGCAGTTGAAAAAATATAAGGCTAAGAGTGTACTACGGTACTACTTATTTGGTTAATTTAACAAGGAATTTTCCCAGAATACCTTCAACTTTCAGCTTTAAACTGCATCCGCTTTTATCCAGAAAACGGAAATCAAGCATACGCCGTGTTGTGCACTTGTAAAATGTACTCCTGTCAAAGTGCATAAATAAAGCGGCGAGTTCGCAAATATTTTCTAGGCTAATTTAACCCAGACTCTAGCCAGTTCCTGCAGGAGTACTGGCCTGCCAAGGGAAGCTCCCAAAACCGAAAAGGCAAATGGCCAAATGCAAGAGGGCCAAGAAAGGAAATTCTCACTGACGATTAGCTTGGCCTTCTCTGCATTCGACGTGCAAAGTTCTTGACGATAAAAGATTTATGCAGCGGAAATTGAAAGACGAGGACGGGGAAAGCCAAGTAAAAAGTGAAAAGCAAAGCAGAGCTGGAAAACGCACAACTCATTGACTGTCGGGCCAGGCACTCAGCCCTCCCCCATTTCCTTGGCGCTGAAGAGTCGACTCCAAATGCTTTTCAATTAAATTCAATTTATTAATTTCAATTATTTGCGCTTCAAGTGACCAAGAAGAGCTAGCAGAAAAAAAATATCAGACGGCGTCCGCGTTGGAAAATCTGTCAACGGAAGCACTGAGCTGGAAGCCATCAGCTCCTCCTCCTTCTTCTTCTCCGTCGCAGAAGCTGATGGTCAAGAGCTCCCGGCGGAATTTGATTGATGTGCGGGAAAAAAAGGAAAGGAAAGGAAAGGAAGGTTTGAAATAGCAAAAAGCCTACAAAAATTGGGACTCTAAAAATCAATTCCCTGCGGAACCCTGTTGGCTGTGAATTGAGATAGTAACTCCATCACTTTGCGACAAGGAATGGTTTATAGTTCACCAGTACAAGGCAACTTTTGACTAGGTAACTATTTTTCTTGGTAAAGAAAGAAGTCCTGAAAAAATTTCTGTTGATTTGGCATAAGCTTTAGCATTTTTCAGTTGTTTATTTGGTCATGATGAGTACCCCAAAATCAATAAACACTCTCCCCTTTAAAACTTCACCCTTGGCGACACAGGACTGAAAATAAGCCTTTTGACTGACAGCTAATGTAGAAAGCTTATGTTGATATATTGGCGGCCATCAAGAATTTCTTGCTCAGAGGAAGAGTTCTATTATAAGTACACGAAAACGAATCACGTGATTACCTCTAATGGCACATACCGACAAATCAATATGTAATCAAGCCCCATTGACGCATCTCGGCCATTTAATGGACACTAAACGAGGGCCGAAGCCCCGAAATCATCAAATAACCGCACTAAAAAAAAATATAAGGAAAGTACAGCACCGGAATATAATTAAGTGGCGTATATAAGGGCAAAATGCTTCTCATTTGTCAAAATCAAAGCGGGCAGCTGCTCAGCTCAACTCACGCTCTCTCTCGGTCTATCTATCCTTGTTCGGCTCGGCGGCGGGTCCTTTGTGTTTGCTCTCGCCCTAATGCCTTTTATGTTGCCTACTTTTCCGGGCGCCGAGTCTATTTTTATGGCCAGAACGGGCCGTGGAAGAAATGCCATCAAGGTTCAAGTGAGGCACGATTACTCCCTCCTCCCTCACATAAATCACACATACACAATGATGTTAATAGTGTCGTAAAAACTACGACAAAGCACCCCGAAGCCCAACCTGTCTCCCATCTCCCATCTCCTGTCGCACCTGCATAGATGATGCTCTCTCTCCTTTGACGCAAATATTGACTACACAGAGGTGACCCCAAGGACCTCCCACTGGCTGGGTGGGATGGGATAATAAATCGACGTTTGGTCGCCAAAGTGTGAGCAGAAAATTAAAACATTTCACCTGGCCTGATGTTGACAAATTAGAACCTTGCAGCCGGGCCAGCCGGCTGACAGTAGTGGTTATTGTCGTCCCCGTTCCTGTCACCTGTCGTATCCTTTCACTGCATATACAATTTGCCAACGCCCCCCGCCGGGCGTTCCACTTTCAGTTCCAGGAACTTTCAGCTCCGCCCACTCTCTCTGCAGAGCTCTTCCAGCACTTTTCAGCCGTGGCAGTTGAAGCTTCGCCAGATTATCGGTTAAATAAATAGACAAATTGATTTTAATGGAATTGGATACACCGGGGCCAGGCGCTCGCTTTGGATGTGCTGCTCCTGGACACAGGACACGGAGAAACGCGGACACGGTGGACAACCGGACACATGCCACACGCAGACGACACACACTCCTCTGGTTCGCCGTTGACAAAAGCTGCGACGAACCTCACTGGACATGACCCGACCCAGTTGTGCAAACATATTTTCGTGTAATTTTGTCTTGGCTCGTTTGCTTTTTTATATGATGGCCCAGTTGCTGTTGCTGTTGTTATTATGGCTTTTCCCGCACCGGCCGTTGGTATGAAAGAAAGCTTTTAAAGCTGAATAGGTTGAAAAGAAGGGGAAATTCTATTTAAAATGAAAAACTAGATAAATAGCCTTAATGCTTAGGCTGTATACGAATTTAAAGAGAAAGGTGTTAAGCTTAGAGGATGGAAAACTGTGATAAATACTTGACCTGGAACCTGTTGTAGAAAATGTTTTAATTCTATAAACTAAAATTAATTATATAATAACATTTTCTTTGAACACAAAATATGGTAAAGTGTTCTAATTTAATGTAGAATATTCATACTGAATTTAAAATAAATTAAACAAATAAATCTAAAAAAATAACGACTCCAAAGAGTTTAACAATTAAAAGGTCAACCCCACAAGGTAACCACAAATGTAATAGCAATAAATGTTCCCCCATCTCTAGTATCTCCCCAAAAGGTTCTGACAAGTAGAATTAAATCGCCAGAGTTTCGGTAAAACCCGCAAAGGAATCCAAAAATCCAGCCATGCAGATGAGCCGAGGCTGTGGAACTGCTGCTCCTAGAGGAGGTGGAATAACTTTTAATGACATGCTTTGTATGCGAGCGCGTGTTACATGTAACTCACATTATCAAAGGAGCAGCAGCATCGGTGACAACTTTTCCCTTGCTCCACTCCAAAATCAACCACACAGAGTCTTTGGTGGAGCTCAGTGGCTCAACGCGAAGCACTGTCGTGGCAACGTGTCCAAGTTTGGCTTATGGGGTTGTCATCCCATCCCATTCGGCTAATACTCGTCCTCGTACTCGTCCTCGCTGAGTGACTCGCCCACGCTCCTGCGCTAACTAAAACGAATTTCACTTAATTGCACTCGAAAACTACGAGTATGCATGTGGATTGCTCTCAACTTGTCTGGCAAACTGAGCTGACGCCAAGGAGATGGAAGCGGAGGCGGAGGCCACGTAAAAGTCGGTTCAAACACTTGCCAAAAAGTTATGGCTTGGCTGCGAGGCAAACAGAGTTGCGGCAGTCAAGTGCTAATCAATATTTTGCAAGGTTAAGAAATATATTATATAAATTTTACATTTATTCTTAAAAATTAAATACAATTTCTAATATAAACCTAAGATTTTTTATCCTTTGATTTTATGCATCTTTAAACTCTGACGAATCTACATAACCGATTTATTCCACTCGCTTCTATTTATTTTATTTTTATTTCAACAATTTTCTTGCAATTTTCCTTGTGTATGCTTGGCATGGCATTGGTTTTCGCTTTCATTGCTGCCGACAGTTTTGACAGAACATCAGATATGCACACACATCCAACTGGGGGGCAGGAGGAGGACAGAGGCTGAAACCGAAGCAACCGCAAAACGACATCACATCCCTGGTATCTAGTGGTGGTGCAAGTCCTGGTCCTGGCATAGAAAAACTTCTTTAGCCCCATCGAGCGACCAAAAACCGTTGTCAGCTGTTGAAGGTTGCTCACGCATAAGCAGTTACCAGTAACCAGTAGCCACCAGAAGCTAGTAGCTAGGAGCTAGGAGCAAGGAGGAGCTGACATCCTCTACAAAACCCCGGACCGCATGCTAATGAGTACAACTTTTGGCCCCGCCCCCATCCTTGCCATTTTTTCTCGTTCAAGTGCTGAACTTTTGTGCAGGTGGAAAAACCGGATCAAACTTTAATGAAAAACTCCAACAACGAAACAAGAACTGATTAAGTTTTTAGTTTTCCTTTTGGACATTAATCAAAGGATTACACTTTCAACTGGGACGAACTCTGGTGTATTTATGGCTTTATAATTCTTTAAATTTAAATCCTGCAAAGTTTCTTGTTCAGACAAAAATTTAAATTAAGGATTTTCAAAAAAAATCATTAAAAGTGTACACATTTTTTAAGTGCGTTCGATTAAATCACCAAGCGAGTTGAGTTTGCGAAAGTCTTAAGATAATTTATCTTGAATGCTTAAACTTGATCAAAGTTTTATTATTCTCACCTTGTACTCGAGCAGAAGGTAGATAAATTTAATGGCCTGTCGTAAAAAACTGTCTGCCCTCCCCGGGTCCCGTCCTGTTGTATCCTTTGTGCCTTTGGCACACTATCCACTATCCATTAGGGGCATTTTGTATCCCCAGCTCGACTTCTCGCTCTAAACCTAATGTTACTTGTCAACAGCTGCAAATAAATATGGCCCGAGGAGAGGGAGGACGAGGAACGAGTTGGGGCCGAAAAGATAAATTGAAATTTATGAAGCGTCTAGGAAGTCTGAGGAAAGTCAGGAAGAGTCAAGGAAAGATGCCACATTGCCGGGCCAACCTGCACACAGGCAAGAGATACACACATAGGAACCCTTCAGCTCTAAAAAGCTACTAAGTAATTTATTGGACATGGACAGGAATAAAACATATAAAGGCAAACAACTAATGATGTAGATGCACAAGTATCCAGCAGATAAAGTTTTGTTTAAATGCTGAAGCGGAAATAATGAAATGCCTTTAGAAATTTCTCCTTACCTCATTTACATAGATACACTTATTAAACAATGTCCTAGAAATTATAAGATCTCTGAAAGGTCTTTAATTATTGTTAATATATGCAGAGTTAATTTGTATGAATATTTAGGGGGAGAAAGGGGTAGACTTTAAAGCTAGAAAAAACTGCTAACTAAAAATGAAACTTACTTAAGAATATTTAAATTCTCCTGTTGATTTCTATTCAACTAAAAATATTTAGCTAACCTTAAACCCTTCTATATACATCTCCTGTTGGCCCAGAAGCCTTGCCAGAGCTGGTTCCAGAGCCTTTGTTCGGTGGGCATAATGAAATTATGCATTCCCAGCAGCACCACCTTTACCAACACCACCACCCACCTGTCGAAAACTACAAAACGTGCAACAATAACGGGCACCCTTGGCAGTGCGTGTGTGTGACTTCCTTTTAGCCAGGGCGCCTGGGCCAATACCTTTTACCAGACCTTATTAAATTATACAACCAAGTTGAGGCAACAAAAGGAGCCTCGGGCGCCAAGGAGCAGCTAGTCCTGCGGAGAAGACTGGGGGACTTGCGGCAATTCTCTGCATTTCTCTGCCTGTCTGAGGATGTTAAAGTGTGGCATATTTTAGCTAAATATTTGCAACTACCCCGATGAGAGTTGCATTTGCTAAATGGACACACCACACAACACGATATATAGTGCACGAAGATGCACTGGTGGCGCCCCAAAGACGGTGTCCTTTTGCGATTGCAATTGCCATTGGCACCAGCAGCACCATTTACAGCCAGGTGATAAAGTTGCGAGCTTTGCCTGGAAGCTAAATTAATTCAGGCAATATAATTTATAGTCCATTGTTTGCCCTTTCACTGTCCCCTGTTGCTGCAGCTGGGTATATTGGATTAACTGTAAGCATAGTGCTTCCATGAAAAATATTGTTAGATACAACGAGTTTCCATTGTAAATCACACAAAACGATCTGCAATTTAATAGAAAGCGAGGGATTACATGGGGTCCCTTGGGATTTCTGTTTAGTTGTTTCTTATTTATTTGTAAAGGTATACTCTTTTATTATCAAGATAAGATAATGGTTTTCTCTCCCCTTCTTTAAATACCTTTTCTTAATAAAGCTTAGCTAATTTTTATGTCAAACCCCAAGGCCTTTTTCAGAACATTTTAACATGAATTTAATCTTGGATTTTCCGCCCAAGAAAACAGTACAAGATTTACGCCTCATCATAATGGAAAAGCGGTTATAAAAATTTGAATTTTGGCGTCATTGAGCTTCACACTCCGTGTAAATGAAATCCTCCACTTCCTGCCGCTTTTCTATACCCTTGGCGTGAGGATTTTTAATTTGATTCCTGGCTCCTGCTCCACTTAAGCGCACAAAATCAATCATCTTAGACGGCTCTCGAGGCGTTCGCTTGGAAAGTGAGCAGCTCATAGACAGCCCCGAACACAGTCATACCATCGACATGTGGAAAGCGGGTCGAAGAGGTCCCATTCGGGGGGCAGAGGACTTTGGGCCCTATTCAAATTGTATCATTGGCAAAGTCAATTGTTGCCTGCAATGAATTGCAAATTAGGCGTAACTAATTTGCTTTGTGCGCCAGTCGGAGGCGGGGAATGCGGCATCCATTCGGAGTTTGCATTTTGTTGGCCAACGCAGCAACGCCAATGCCATCAATAATTTGGCAACATTCAAGGCTCATTGATTCCCAAATGTGGCAGATACGAGGCAATCGAACTGCCACAGAAGGATGGAGCTTAAAGAACCGTCCAATCCACTTGAGGTTGCTCCCAAAACTAATTGCCATTGAGTTGCGATAATTGGTAAGCCAATTTAGTTAATTTTTATGGGAAAACTTGCGGCGCACAACAAAGATATTGAACGACAGCCGCGAAGTTTGGTAGGAACACAGGAAAAAATATATATTAAAAGGGCAAGGCAACTGCTCGAAGATAAACATAAAAGAGAGAAAAGAGGGAAATCCCCAAGAAAAATTCTACACGATTCCCTAAAGAATCGGTTGTGCCAAGCGACTCTTACTTAAGTTTCCTTTAAGTTGAAGGGGATGAAAAGTCACAAGCTGATTTGATTAAGATTTGAAATCGGATTCTGGCCAAGAAAACTCGTTTAAGTAGAAAGAAAACCAGGGAATAATAAAAGCAGAGGGTATATTTTTTTTCTTTAAGGAAAATGAAGTGGCAATGATTACTTTTCTCCGAGTTAGTAGAAAAAATATTTAAAGCTCTTGATTTGTTATAATTTTTCTTCATAATTTAAAGATAAAAATTCCTCTAAAAGTAGTGTCATTTTCTAAGTATATTCAAGATATTTTAAGCTATTTCATAATAAGGTTTTAAGTAAGAAGCAAAGCTTAAACATAATAAGTACCTTCCACAACTCTGAACCAAAGGCCACCACAGCAAACGATTGTGTGAATCGATTGTGATGGATCTTTGACAAACAAAACTTTTACTTTTCGATTCAGCCCAATGGGCTGCCTTTGAAACCCAAATCGAAAGCGGCAAACAAATTCAATGCTAAGTACAAAATAGTTTCCATGCCAATGTACAAACTTATTTCCATTTGCTAGATGGCCCCAAGAGGCGAACCCAATATGACACAGAGATATGCGCCTAAGGCGCCCACGCACACCCACCTACACACACCACAGCCACGGCACACACACAGACAAACACACACATAGCACCTCACCCCCCCGGGGAAAACGAGCTGTTAATGACGTGCGTCGCTGCCGCTGTCGACTTCGTTTCCATTCTCACTGCCGCTCGGCGTTTCTTCTTCCGGCATGTAAATAAATACGAGAGGAAAAGCGAGAAAAATACGAGAAATGGAAAATAAAAGCGAAAATCGACTATGATTTATTTTGTGTTTGGCACGCACGTTGTCAATATTTGTTGAATTCATCAGGAGAAATAAAAGCGAAACAAAAGCGGAGAACGACCGAAAGTTTCCCAGCACCGAGCAACACTTGAAGCGTTTACCTTTCGCCAGAAAAGTACACACAGAACCAAAAAGAGGAGAAATTTAAATTATAATTTACATTGTTTTATAAACGAAATGTTTAATATTTAAAGATAAGAAATTAACTATACTAAAAAGCATTCAAATGATTACATATAAATGATTAAAAATAATTCGTATTTAAAAGCGAGAAAAACGGGAAAACGTTTACCTTTCGCCCCAAAGTAAACAGAACCAAAAAAGGACAACTTTAAATTACAATTTATTGTTTATTGTTTTATATACGAAATGCATAACATTTAAAGATGACACTTCCTTACTTAACATATTAAAAAAAAACTATAAATAATTATATACAAATAATTAAAAATTAGGAAATGTTTAACAGTAGAAAAATAATGCATTCATAGAGTAATTATTAGAATTTTAAATATATATATTTTTGCATATTCTTAAAGATAATTAATTATCCGTTAAATATCTCTTATTTTCCCGTGTATCCTCACCTCCTTGCGGCCTCATAAAGTTGTCGACACACTACTTGAGGCATTGGCGATACCTAAAAAATCGAATCAGTTATTTATGGATACCTCTGGTTCTGTTTTTTTTTTTTTTTGTTTTGTTCTTCGACACAAGCAAACGAAAGAAAAAAACATTGCGCTAAATATATAGACAATTGGAATATAAGGAGGCGGAGGCTCTGCTACTGTCTGACCAACTGCGAAGTCGGCGCAAATCATGCGAAATTATTTTGAGAGACGTCTGAGTTGTGTTGGGAAATCAGAGTTCTGTTGGTGTGCAACTTATTATCTAAAGAAAGATCAACATTGGGGGTAAATATACAATTGATTGAGTTATGAAAAGTATAATTTTTGATTACTAGACATAAAAATAAACGAGCTTGTTTGGGAAATACAAATACAAACATATGTATTTGTTGAATAGGAAATAATAATTTTGGTTACTAGTCTGAGATGTGAAATTGCTCAAAACAAAAGTGTTCCTGGATCTATTGAATTTAAAAAATATGTTTTTTGTATAAAATATATATTTTATTCATATATGGTATAAAATACATATATATAAATAAATAGATAAAATACATGTTTTATTCAAAAAACATATTTTTATTAGAATATTATAAACAAAATCTATAAATTTAAAAGAAAAACCATTAAATTCTCAGCAAAAAAAAATAAAATCCTAAAATACTTCTACTAATTTTAAAAGGATTAAATTTCTCCCTGACAGAATTAAAATATAAATGAATAAATGTTCACATTAAATCCTTTTCATTTTAAAACCCAACCATATCTTAATTCTCTCACCATTTTAAACTGCTAAAAGCTACAATAAATTATCCAAAATGAAAAACAGAAAGCCATTTATTTTGTCAATAAATATCAGTCGGTTGAAACTATACTTTTATTATTATTTATTTCCTAAATAAATGCAAGATAACAATCGAACTGAAAGTCAATTTAGCTTAGCTATAGATTTCTAATGGATTAAAAACACAACACTACAAAGCTAGTTTTTGCTTCAAGTCTGTATTTAATATTATATAAAAAACAATAATAAAATGTAAACTTATATAACACAGACTCTCAGTTTCCGCTGGGGCAGGCCAACTTTCCTTGACTCTTTGTTTATATTTTCTTAGCTGGCACACGTTTGCCTGCTCTTGGCTCCTTGATGTTCAATTGCGACGACACCTGCAGCTGCTCGGCATCGGGCCCGAGGGAAAAGTATGCCCAAATAAAAAATAAGTTGGACATGTGCAGCTGCCAGGGAAGAGGAGTGAGGGCGAGGACGAGGGAGGCCACTGTCAGAGGAGCACATAATAAACAACAATTGGGACGGCAGATTGTGTAATATACATCATGCACGCGTACGCTTCCACATACAATATAGTATTTGCATTTGATGCATACAAATTGTCCAAAGCACTATAATATTTCAAGTGATTTGTGAGTGCATGGCAGTGACTCTGGGAGTCCTGCCACCCGCAATATAAAATGGAATACGGATATATGTGGGAATATAGGGGCATCGACAAACTTCTAATGGCCGCGGCGAGTGACTGAGTGGGTGTGGAGTGGATGGGCTGCTGCCAAATGTGATTTATAGGCCATGTCCATGTCACGGGGCTAGCGAAAGTACAAAATATGACAGTAAAAATATAGCCGGTCAATTGCTGCGCAGGGGAAAATTTATGGTCCAAGAAGAAACTGACAAATAGGATTTATCTGAAAGCGCTAAATTTATGTGACATTTATTTCGAAACGCCCAAAACACTCAGCCACCTGGCCTAGCCAGGCACTGATTACTATTCCTGCGAAAGTGAATCACACAGATTATCTCAGATACCGGGAAATTATAGGAAATGCCACGGCTTTCGGCCTAATCCCCATGTTCGGCATTACAGTTTGACGCCGCTATCTGGCGCAGTCGAAACATATATGGTTAATCCATCATGCCTCTGACAGCTGTCAAGTGAGCAATATTATTGCAGCTCTGACACTTTGATACATTTGTTTAGATTAACTTAATGGGTTGTCTATTTTTTCTGTTTTATTTTATTTTAGCTGGAAATTATATTGAGCTTATTGAGTCGGTTGATGTCATCATCAAAGGTCAGCCGAAAATTAAATTACACCTTGTCTTAACTATTTCTTATTTTATGTTTGCTTTGAACTTATAACCATCTGTTAGTCCTTGAAATCTAGTTTAAAAATCTCTTAAAATTACTTTGTCAACTGTGCGTATACTTGCTTTAAGCTCAGTGTCCAAGTAAATCATCGATCACTTAATTTACTTCATAGAGAAAAGTGAGACCTACCACAAACTTTGCTGTTAAACTTCCCCAACACTTTTTCAGCTTCGAACCAAGTGGAGGAAGCGTTGGAAAATGCAATTGACGGATCGCCTGGACACGACTATTTGCTTTTCCCTTCGCCTAACCCGACAAAGTTATCACATCTCTCACTCTCCCTCTCTCTGGACGCTTTTCCTGGAAAACGGGCGGCATGTAGTTGGCTGGGTAAACAACATAAGGCAACACCACTGGGCCACCAAATTGCATGTAATAAATGCGAGCAAGTAAATTTTGTGGCATGCAGTCAGCGTCAAAGGCAAAGAGTTTTCCACTGCCAGGCACGTAGAGAGGAGGAGACTTTCCTCCACCTCTTCCTACCCTCTGGAACTCTGGGAAAGTCGACTATCAATTGGGGAATTGTTGGGCGGGTACTCACCCTCCCTCGGCTCTGTGTGCCTGACAAATACGCTCAATGTCAAAGCTGGCACTGCGGGGATGCCAGTTGCCTCCAGTCTTGCTCCTCTGGATGCTTTGGACTCTAGCTTTCTGCTTTCTGGCCCCATATTGATGAGGCATCATCAACTATCGACTGGATTGCATGGCAATGCAATGAATTTTAAAGCAAGCCAGCGGGGCCAAAGGGAAAATTGGGAGAAACAAAACGTCTCGACTGCATTTTGATTCTGATGCATTTATTCATAAGGATGGAAATGGGGATGGCGAAAAGATGGGCTTGGGTATAGGTCCAGGAAAAAGCCATCTCAATCCCAATCTAGAGTCCAGCGATAAATCGAGAAATGATGAGAGGGCTAAGTGGTAAACTTCTTAAGCGTTAATTCGGTTACTTTTTACGCCACATTTGCAGCCATCGAATCGCAATCAGAAAATAAAAATATAATCGAAACGAATCAAGTCGCATTAGGATTTTCGATTGCGATTGCCAAGCGCCCAGTTTCCAGATCCAAACATGTCCCCCAATCAATGCCAGAGTCCATAAACAGTCTCGGTTTATTGAGCGTCGAGCGAGGAAGCTTTTATAGAAAATGGGGAAAGTCTGCTCAGTTTTTTCTCGAATATATTCTCTGTTTGGCCCTGTGCTTCTCGCAATTGCAGTCGTCTGAGGGACATACTGATGACTTACACTGTTAGAAAATTTATAAATTAAAAGGGAATTCAGATTTTATATGGAAAGAAATACAAACGAAAAAAAAAAGAAAATTGCACTAAAATTTTTTCTCTTTCATGGAAAACTAAGGGTGTAAATCAAAGAAAAAAGTCCAATATACCGATATAAATATGGAGTTTAATATCATATCGAAAACATCGATAAGTTAAGTCGATTAGAAAAGTCCGATATGATACATTTTTGTCAATTTATTATTATTCTTACATCAAAAATATTGTAAAGTTAAAAAATGATTGAATTACGAAATGTCGAGCTAACGTAAAATAACGATATTGTAGAAAAATATATCTAAAAAAATGTGGCCCTATTTGTTTACCGTTTTTAATCGATTAACTTCCTAATATATATTTCAAACAATGGGAGTTGACTATGAGTTTAGTGAATTTTACAATAAAGCAAAAATAATATTGATGTATCGCAAATAATTTAATTTTTTTAATACATTCTAAATATATCGAAATTATTTCATCTCTAGAGGGAAACTAAACCCTGCAAATCCTATTGACAAACTTCTGTCCCCATTTCTTTGCGTGTAGACTGAGTGTCACCACTTTGACCCAGTGGTTGGGCACTTTGCCTACAAATGAGGTTTCGTATGGTGGGTCGCCGATGTCCTTTTAGTTTTTATGGCTGCATCGATCGCCCATAGCATTTCAATCAAACCTCTCAACACGTACGCAGTGGGGTCAGCAGAGTATGAAAAGGGTCGTCCCAGGCTCCCTTGGCTCGAATGTTGGTCAGCAGAAAGTTGGCCATAACAAAGCTTATTACACTTTGGCCTCGTCCCTCTTTTGGTAAGGGGACCACAGATGCAATGGAGCGCTAATCCGGCAGTGCCATAAGCAATATAGCGAAATTGTTCTACTCTCGAAGACGAGGGTGAGTGGCCGAGTCTATTGTTTAAACGGAAATGTTTAATTAAGTGAAGAGCGGCGGCAACAGCTGGCCGAATGGCTAAGAAAATCTCCCATGGCAGATGTGAGCAGTCCATATACATAAATGGGAACTCAATCGGAGGGCAAACGGGCAGGGAAAACGATGGAAATATTGACTCATAGCTATGATACAAATCAGGGCCTCAGGTTGATTGGCCAGCGGCTTAGTTAACCAACTGATACTGCTGCTGCTGCTGTCGTATAACAAATCAAATCTCGGCTAAATTGCAATCAAAAAAAGGTTTTCAAGCAGCCCACTCGAACGCAATTTGAAATTCCATGACCACTCACAACACAATCGGCAGACAGACAGACAAACAGAACAGAAACAGGGTCCAGTCCGATCAAACAAAGCAAAACAAAACAAATCCGATTGCATACCAATTTAAGAAAGAATGAAAAAAATGCCCCCCGCTGTGGGCATTCTGAATTGTTTGGGCGAAAAATCAAAAGTGGCAAATGGTCGAGTGTGGCAAAAAAAATAAAAAAGAGTGAGAGAGTCAGAGGAAAGCAAATCAATCAAATCAAATCAAATCAATTGAAGCCGCACACATCCCTGTATGAAAACTAAACACAAAGCGCACTGTTCACTTTCGCATATCAGCCACTTGAGCTTGGTTCGGGCCAAGGCTAAAAGACAAATAGCCAGCAGAACGCTCTTGGCTCTTAGCTAATTGGTAGCGACAACAGGCTTACACACACACATTTTGGCCCAGAAAGATGATATCCTTAATTAGTTTTACAAATCGATTCGGCCCCCGCCCACACCCACTGTGCGAGTGGACAAACAAAAAAGGGAAATCAATTCATGAATAGTTCAACATATTTGGCATAAGCCAAAGCTAAGGCAAAACAAAAACACACAACTTTCAGGGTCAGCTAAATGGGAATTAATGGAAACAGGAAGCCAAACACACGCCCATTCACAAAAACAAACACATGTTGAATCGATTTAAAAGTGTGAAACACATCAAAGCCGGTGGCAATTGTTAATGGAAATTAGTTCGAGTTCGCTCTGAGCTAATACTTACCATCTATTTCTGGGGAAGTTCTCTTAGGGGTCTTATTGCTATAACGTTTACGTAATAATACTTATCATTACACTTATTTTATTTTTGTTTTACTTATTTATTATTATTTTTAGTTGCATTTCTTTCTACGTAATATTACGTATACGTAACACCCTTTTTTTCTGGGAGAGTTTACCTTATTATAATTGCTTAATATAACGTATACGTAATTTTTGTTTTTCTTCTTAACCCTTTGCGCTTACATTAAGCTAAATTTTTTCCTCTTTCCCTATGTAGTATAAAGTACACTTTCTTACCTATTTAACATTTCTGCAATATAATATTTCATTTTTTAAGTAGTCAACAACTCTTCTCTTCCCAACAATCTCGTTTCGATATATGGCTTTTGGGACTCTAAGATTTTTACTTACCATTAAGGCAGCAAAAATAAACGGAATAGAATGGCAAGTGAACTCGAAATATGTAAGTGCTAGACATCCAAAACATGCTAAGCACACGCTCATCAGGCTTAAATATGCAAGAACCCTACAAATATTTCAACAGTCCCCAATCGCCGGCCAGCACTTGGCGAAGTAGCAGCAGCAGCAGCAGCAGCAACAACAGCAGCAGCAGCAGCAGCAGCAGCAGCAGCAGCAGCAGCAATCTGCAGTGAAAGCTCGCCCACATTGGACGTGTGCCAGCGGAAAATGCATTTCCATTTGCAACTCTCTCGGTCCGCTGTCAGGGCATCTCGCCATTGCATCCTTCGGGGAAGTCCCCTTGCCCTTCCCTTACGTCCACGGCATCTGATATTCGACAAGTCTCGGGCCAGTGTTCGATTCGCATGGCACAAAATGTGCATTCGAGTGCAACTTTTGACTGACTGACAGCACTGTGTATGTAGGCAGCGCGAATGTACACGTTTACAGGGAAATGTCAATAAGTTCGAGTAATAATAAAAAAGAAATTCTGGAAAGTCCTGAAAATATAATATCCCAATTTCCGTGAAAAAGCATTTCACTGATTGGATATCATTTTTAATACTTATGTGAAAGTGATATTCACTTTAACAACGAAATACTCTTCAGTATATTAAGTTTCGTTTATTTTTTAATAAGCTTATAGTTTCCTTTACAGGATAAGTCAATAAGATCGAGTAATAATAAAGAAGAAATTCTGGGAAGTATTGAAAATATAATTTTTCAATATCCGCGAAAAAGCATTTCACTGGTTGGATATCATTTTTAATACTAATGTGGAAGTGTTATTCAGTTTCATAACGAAATACTCTTCAGAATATTGAGTTTCGTGTATTTTTTAATCAGCTTATAGTTTCCTTTAAAGGATTGTACACTGTACTTACTTGGGCGTGGCCAAACACCTACACATTTCCGCACACACATTGAGTGCACGAGGCTAGCAGTTTACATGGCTGGTTTGCTTTTTGCCAATGATGATGATTTTCATGTTTATCAGTTGCAGGTATGCCCGGTCTCCCTTGGTCCTGCCCCAGTGTCCATCTGTCCATCCATCTGTCGGTTTCCCCTCCTTCTTCTTTTTTTTTTTGTGTGTCTGTCAATGCCGGTGCGATTGTGCACTAGTACGCATCAATTTTCGAATAGCTTGGCCCGCATTAACTTCCAGAAACGTGCCACATCCTGGGTTCCCGCCGGTTCTGGGATTCCCGTTTCCGGATATTCCGGTAAAAGGAAAACCAAAGCGCTTACAAATTGCTGACATTTTCACCAAGGAACGACAAGCGATTGACACAATCGGCAAGGAATTGGTTGAATTTGCAGCAATTTAGTTTTTAAAAGAGCGATCTAAGTGTCTGGGACCTAATGTTCCGAAGAATTTAATGAGTTCTTTAATAAAATTAAGGTGATTTGGTGTCCCCTTAACTAAAGAGCTTACGCCAAGAATATTTTAAATAATTTATATAAATTACATACCAAAATTTTACATTCTTTAAACCTCAATTAAACTTTGTAAATGTGTCAAATCATACATTCCCTTCCCTCTTAAGTGCTAAAATACATTTATGTTATAATTAAGACCCTGTAAAGCATATCAGTTACTTAAGCTTTCCACAAAGGGAATCCGAGACGTTGTTGTCTTCGAATGCTTTCGTCTTCATCCAATCAGCCAGTTGGCAGAGCAGCGCTCATTACTTTACGGCGAATATTTTCCGCTTCATCAATCTGCTGCTCATTTGGCGGGCATTTTCCTCCCCAACCATCACACACGCCTTTATCCCAATTGCTCACACATCAGAGTGTTCTTGTCATTGGCAAACAAAAAAAAAAAAAAGAGAGAAAATAAAGAAAGAAGAATGAAAACAGAGCGGGACGAAGATATTTTCCCACAACAACAAAGACCGGGGATTCCGGGAAAAGCCGGAAAAGAGGAAAAACAGAGAGGACACCGAAGAAACCAAGAAATCCGCAGAAAGCCAAACAGAAGTTCGCATCAACACGTTAACAAATTTGCAACCTGTCCGTCGTCTCTCTTTTTGGGTTGATATATAGCTCCACTGCATCCAACGGAGGGGATTGGATTTTGATTTTTAATATTGTTGAATATTTCTCCCCCCATTCCGAAAGCCCGAGTGCTCGAGTGCCCCACTAAATGCAATTTCTAGTCCAAAACAACCTCGATAGCTGCGTAATAAAAGCGCAAAATTGCATGAATACTGTGTGTGCAAAGTGCCCGGCGTCTGTCCATGTGCGGATAAGGCTCCAGGGGCCGCATGCATGGTCACATCCCATATCCCATATCCCGCAGTTTCCATTCCATTCAACTAGTCCAACTCGACTCAACTCGACTCGACTCGGCTCGGATTGCATTTTATTGAGAACAGGTAACGGGGGGGTGGCTTTCATTTAGGCCTAGTCCAGTTCAATTCAGTTCATGCACGTACACGGGGAGAAATAATGTAACAGAAAAGTTTAAAATACAAAATTATAAAATTATACATTTTTTATTAAGCTTTGTTACATTACAAAACAAATTTAAAGCCTTAAATTTGAGAGTTTACTTACCTTAATCTATTAAATAAAAATTGTATTTACATTTAACCCAGATTTTCCTAGATTCTAACTGAAACCTTTTTCCGCATGAACAGTGTATAACCTGGAAATGGAAGAATTTCCCAGAACAGTAAATGAACGCAGGTGGTTCTGATGAAAATTGGCAACAAAGTCTTATCTGCCTGCTGGCCAGTTGTCAACTCGCTGCCAGGATCAGCGGCCTTTAATTACTTCAGAGAGAGAGAGAAACAGCGGAAAATTGTGGGGAAAACAGAGCGCCAGAGAACCTCCTCCTTTGAGTTTTCTAACCCAACATTCCCTTGACGGGAGGGGGGCCCGCCCAATAATGTTTACTTAGGCACGAAAACATTTCATAATTTCCAATCAATTGCACCCGTTTTAATTACGCGTAAAATATTTAAAATTCTCAAAGCTCAAAGAGCTCGGCGCGCAATCAAAGCGAATAATTTTTGCTGCCTTCGTTTTGTTTGTTAAAAAATTTCGTAATTTTCCTCTTTTGGGGCTCGTTTATTTAATCGGAGAAAATGTGATGCGGATGGGCTTGTGTTGGAATTATTGTATGCCACATTAATCATGCAAATGAAAATGAAACAAGCAGAGCAAGTTCCTGAGTCTAGGGATGTACTTTGTACAACAAATATCGAAGTATATCGAAAAATTCAATAAATCATAATTGATTTAAATGTATTAATTTTTACAATATATATCGAATTAAAGTTGAAATATCGAGTTAATTTTAATGAGATTTAATAGACTTAATAGACAACAATATTTAAAAAATAAAAATTATAAATTCCAGCATAGGAACGATAGGTTCCATGAATATTTCTATTAATCGATTATTATATTACCTAAAATGTACAGCACACAATGTTTAATATACTAACTTTTAAGAAGAATCCCAGAATATATACACTTATTAACTTCATTAATCAAAAATATAGTTATCGAAGTAATAGCTCAAAATCGTCATGATATATATAAATATCGATAATTTAACCATCTCTAGGCCTGGCCCACACACACACCCATCAATGCCAATTAAGAGAAATTCCCGAAGATGCATATGCCTTCTGTATACAGTATATTTTATTGAAACGAGTACTGTATCTCTTTCGTTCCGTGTGGCAAACTTGATCAGCATCAAAGGCGATTCGGCCTTTTGTATTTTTAGCCGACCAAGTGCCTAATGTGGGCTATAAATAAAGCCTTGTGGGTGGGCTTGATGTCGAGGATGCGTGTATCTTGCAGATATGCCGGAACTCCTGCATATTTAATGAGCCTGACACGGCGCAAAATTGAGGAAAACAAATGAGTTGAGCTCTCAACAATGGCGTTTGGATACTCTTTCCCAGGCAAAGGAAACTGTACTTATTTTTCCAGCAAAAGGCAAAGGAAGGACTTTAATTTTTTTATTGTATTTTTCCCCTCAAAAAATCTATACCTTTTCTTTTTTGAACCTCGCTAAAGTTGCCAAAACTTTGCCTCCGCTGGGAATCTGCATGCAAACACACAAATGCTAATGACAAGTTTGCCGAAAAAGGACATGTCCATGTATCCTAACATATGTATGTGCGGGTGCTCAGATATATATAGATATATGTATATATTTATGCGGAAACCCGTTGAGTCAAGGTCGCTTCCTTTGCGGGCGACTGCATAACGAGTTCAAAAAACTTTTCCCCATTCCAGCAAACTATCCTAAGCTGTTCATTCGCACTCGCCGGCCCCAAGAACACGGATCGCTGCCTGCTTTTGGGCGCTGGTCCTGTAATCAGGAGAGCTTTGTAACAATCTTATCGGCCGGCGGCCAGGACAGGCGAGAAACAAAATGGACCAAGTCCCCGTCTCAGTCGGTCGTCTCAAGTTTCCCTCGGCCCGCGAGTTATTCAATTATGTCGCGTAGATTCCAACTGAAAATCAGTTTACCAATGGGAATAGAATTCTTGACATGCACTGGAAAAAATATAAATTACTTTGTAATTTGCTTGAAAAGTTATGGTACAACTTGTTTTATGTTTTCTTATTTGAATTTATTGGTAACTAAGAAAGAAAATAAGTTTTCAGAAGTAATTCTTATGAATATCTATAAGTATTTATCTGAATCTAAAGAGCACAACTGGTTTAAGTGTCTAAATATTTATTATTATTATAATTAAAATATTTTTTTAATATTATATTCATACATTAGTAATTGTTAAATAAATTAAAATTATTCTGAGAAACTAAAACAAAATATAAAACGCTTAAATAATGCTATATTTATTGTTTTGATAAAGAGTTTTAAAGTGCTTTCCATTTCTAAACTAAATAATTTAAATATTTATCAAAATTTAGCTAATTAGCAAATTTATAAATATTTAAGTATTTATCTCAGTATCTCCAAAAAATCTCTGTTTAAAGTAGCATTAATTTCTTTAAGCCATTGCCAAGGACTTTAAGGTTGCTTCATGGCTGGCTGCCTGCTAAGGGGCTCACTTTGGGGCACCCTTGAACTCGAATCGTGTCCAAAATCTGGCTGGCCAACCAACTAAAAATCGCTTAAAACTTTTTCCCCATCTATTTGTTGAGCCCGCAAAAAAAAGGAAGAAAATTATAAAATGATAAAAAAAACAAGCAACCGAAAATACTTCTCGGCTAAAAGCTTTACATTTGCAGACAGAAATCAAGGTAGGATTCAGGGGCATTAGCAATCTGCCAAGCCCCCTCTCCGCCCATGGCCCACAACCACCCGCCCGTGGAGCGAAAAAAAACGCGAAACAATTTTTGGCTGAATGAAAATGTTTGCTTCAAAGTTGATCCTTCCTTTGCCGCTTCCTGGAGAGCTCCAGCTCCCGCGCTGCTGGAGAGTTCAGTTTATGAGCGGGTTATTTTGATTAATGTTCTTTCAACTGCCATCGGCCATGGGCGTGGCAAAAAAAAAAGGGAGGAAGGTTTCCAAGTTGGCAAGAGCTTAGCGGATATAAAAGTGTCAAGTGAAAGAGGAAAAAGCAGAGCAACAATTATTCGATGATTATGGGAGAGGGAGGGAATGGGAAAGATGAGCGGAGTATTGACGCAGGAAGGCAAGTGAAAGGACTCGCGGTTCATTGTCCAAGTTATCCTCGAAGCCGAGAAAAGAATTTACTTAGGGCCATCTGTTCCGACCGGTTTTGGCTTGACATTTTTAATTACTTTTAAATATTTTATCCCAAGCAGAGATAATGCGACAAGATTTGTCATTTAAATTGTTAATGACCTTCTGACCGTGCTTTCTTAGGCCCCAACAGGCTACTTGACCTTTTTTTTTGTACTTTCTCAGGCTGCCATAGAGTCTGCTTCCCATCCTTTGAATGTCCTCTGTGCATGCTTATTGACAAGTTGTAAATAATTTGGATTTGACATGATCCTGATTGCCTTGTGCTCCACCCTAACAATTTTCCGGGGCCTGATGGCAAAAGTTTTGCCCATCGATGACACGGGACGACAATAACTTCCGACATAACTCGAAACACGGACTAATATTTACCCCTATCATCACCATGGAGTCACAAACTTGACCTAACTACTTGGGAATAAAGAAGCAGATAATAAAATATATATTTTTTAACTAACACACAAGTCGTAGAAACTATTTAAAACCCTTTAAATGTAACTTGAAATCTTCTACCTTTAATTTAAAGCTATCAAAACTTTCTGCAGAGATTAAATTTTCTTCATGTAATTCCTTTA
The DNA here is from genome assembly GCA_008042585.1 of Drosophila punjabiensis. Classification (NCBI taxonomy): domain Eukaryota; kingdom Metazoa; phylum Arthropoda; class Insecta; order Diptera; family Drosophilidae; genus Drosophila; species Drosophila punjabiensis. Next base: position 24,638 of record VNJR01012919.1, on the reverse strand, counting down.
TTTTATTCTCCTCGTCAAGGTACCCATTATTATGCATAATGAACACAATTCCCTAGAGATATACCCTCCTTCATTTGGTGTTTTTTGCAGCCACATTAATCCTGTTTTCCACGCCATTTGTCTCCGCAGACGAAAGCCAGAGAAGCCGCACATTCCGACCGCCTGCCAACCGAGACAAGACGCATGTGAGCGCTACCAAGGCCCGAAGGAGCAAGTGGCGATGCCAAGATGCCATCGGCAGATCAGATCCTGTTCATAAATGTCACCACAACGGTGGCGGCGGCGGCTTTAACCGCTGCTGCCGCCGTCAGCAGTACCAAGTCCGTAGACAGCGATACCGTCACGGATGCCACGGGCATCGAGGCGGAGACGGTGGCCAACATATCCGGTTCGCTGGTGGAGGGCCTCACCACCGTGGCGGCGGCTCTGAGCACGGTTCAGGTGGACTCCGACCTAGATGATGCCGGAGAGTGCGGCGGGGAAGTGGAGGAGTTGCACAGCAGTGTCCTGGGCTTGCAGCTGGCCGTGCCGGAATGGGAGGCACTGCTGACCGCCTTGGTGCTGTCCGTGATTATTGTGCTGACCATCATTGGGAACATCCTGGTGATCCTGAGCGTCTTTACCTACAAGCCACTGCGCATCGTCCAGAACTTCTTCATCGTCTCACTGGCAGTGGCCGATCTCACGGTGGCCCTGCTGGTGCTGCCCTTCAATGTGGCCTACTCGATCCTGGGCCGTTGGGAGTTCGGCATTCACCTCTGCAAGCTGTGGCTCACCTGCGACGTGCTCTGCTGCACCAGCTCCATCCTCAACCTGTGCGCCATCGCCCTGGATCGCTACTGGGCCATCACGGATCCGATCAACTATGCCCAGAAACGGACCGTTGGCCGCGTCCTGCTGCTCATCTCCGGCGTTTGGCTGCTCTCGCTCCTGATCAGCAGTCCGCCGCTGATCGGCTGGAATGACTGGCCAGACGAGTTCACCAGTGCCACGCCCTGTGAGCTGACCTCGCAGCGCGGCTACGTCATCTACTCCTCGCTGGGCTCCTTCTTCATCCCGCTGGCCATCATGACCATCGTCTATATCGAAATCTTTGTGGCAACGCGACGACGCCTGCGGGAGCGAGCCAAGGCCAACAAGCTCAACACGATCGCCCTAAAGTCCGCCGAGCTGGAGCCCATTACTAACTCCTCGCCGGCCGCCGCATCCACATCCGCCTCGGGCTCCAAGTCACGGCTTCTGGCAAGCTGGCTGTGCTGCGGTCGGGATCGCGCTCACTTCACCACGCCCATGATTCAGAACGACCAGGAGAGCATCAGCAGTGAGACACACCAGACACAGCAGCAGCAGGATGGCTCCAAAGCGGGTGGAGATCCACAGCAGCAGCATGTCGTTGTCCTGGTGAAGAAGTCGCGGCGCGCCAAGATCAAGGACTCGATTAAACACGGCAAGGCCAGGGGCGGACGCAAGTCACAGTCCTCGTCCACCTGCGAGCCCCACGGCGAGCAGCAGCTCCTGCCCGCCGGCGGTGGAGGAGGAGGTGGCTGTGGAGCCGGAGGCGGACACTCGGGCGGCGGGAAGTCAGATGCCGAGATTAGCACAGAGAGCGGAAGCGATCCCAAGGGATGCATACAGGTGAGTTGTATTATATATTTTTGTAATAAATATTTAACTTAATTCCAATCGCTTCCTTGCTTCCAGGTGTGTGTCACTCAAGCGGATGAGCAGACGTCCCTTAAGCTAACGCCGCCGCAATCATCGACGGGCGCCGCCGCCGTATCTGCCACGCCGCTCCAGAAAAAGCCGAGCGGCGTTAACCAGTTCATTGAGGAAAAGCAAAAAATCTCACTGTCCAAGGAGCGGCGGGCAGCCCGCACTTTGGGCATCATCATGGGCGTCTTTGTCATCTGCTGGCTGCCCTTCTTCCTCATGTACGTCATCCTGCCCTTCTGCCAGAGCTGTTGTCCCACGAACAAGTTCAAGAACTTCATCACATGGCTGGGCTACATCAACTCTGGCCTGAACCCGGTCATCTACACCATCTTTAATCTGGACTATCGGCGGGCCTTCAAGCGCCTCCTGGGCCTTAACTGAGACCCGTTCGGGGGATTGGGGATGATGGACAGGAGCTGGGGACGGGAACGAAGAGGCGAGCGGGAGAGCGTTACTCAGAGCGTGTGCCAAACTTGAAGTGGGTAGATGATTCGATCAGCAGAGATCTCAGTTGAAAATTGGTCCCCAATCCGATAAATATTCGCTTGAAAATCACTGTCGAACTTCTAAGGCGGAGTTGCTCACAGGACACCGGGCTATGAGAGCCGAGGTTTCGTCAAGCTTCGGCTGACTTTGAGCGGCACTCGGGACACTCTGTGGGTAGCTCATAAACTTGTTTTTTTATAATTTCCAGTCATAAGTGAGTTTGTCCCACAAAGTTTGAAGTTATTTCCTATTTCCCTATATTTTATTATATTACAATTTGTATTTTAGGTAATATGAATACTATATCTCAAAAAGTTTTAGTTCTGATAGCTGGAAAGCTTACCTTGAACCTTATAGGTTTCACTTTTGATTCTGTTCCCCGCTGTTTGAACTAAGAGACATATATTTCGAATGTCTACTGCCATTAAAGTGATTCGACTTACTTACTAGGTAAGGAAAGTTCAAGTTCAAGTTCAAGAAGTTCGACTCTATTTGGATTTTCGCAACGAAAGTGTCGTCTTGCTCCGCAAGGCATTGCAATGTGTCCCCTAAGATAAATGTAAGCTGTTGAATACTCATACATAAAAGTAGTGAAGGTGGAATAAATCTCACGTCGGCCACGTCCACAGAAGGAAATCATCATCAAAACTACATAATAATCAAATACATAACATACATAAACTCATTATAAACAAGCTAAGTGACATCCCAAACGAGAAAAGCATCAAATTGAATTTAATAAAATTAAATTAAATGTTTAGGCACAGGATTTGTGGCAAAACTTTCGTGTTTCACTCTATGCGTATGGCAAAAAAAAAACAAAGAAAAATGTTAGTTAAATGAAATCTGCGCTCAAAAATATATGTAAAAGTAAAGGAATTAAGCGAAATACAAACTTCCAAGAAATGAAATATGTTTTCTATAGGCATTACTTTAACGATTTGTATTTAATTGTAATTTAATTGTAGGTAAACGACAAAACTAAACAACTATACTTAATGTATACTTTCGAATACGCTTTAAACGATTTGTTAAATAATTTAACGATTAATTGTTTTTATGACAGAGCAACAATTGTGTTGAGTGGGCAGCTAAAAGCTAGCGCATCGAAAACTACTTAAGATAGATAAATGTTTAATTGCACATTGGATTGCAGAATGCAACAGAGTTAGCGAACTGGAAGTACTATAATTCGATGTATAAACCAACGTACATGCTATATCGTATATACCACAATTTATGACTTTTAACGACCATGTACGATAATTTCACTAATTAAATTGTTTAACGAGCAAATGCAAGCTAAGCATAAAACGAAACCAACAAAAGACAGATTCGAATAAAAGTTATGAAGGAAAATGTGGTTTGTGTGTGTTTGAATTTCAATTAAATGGGAGATTTTGGGGGACTTAGCTAAGAGGATTTATTAACGGATAAATTTTAACGATTTTAAATATATATACAAATTTAATACACAAAAATATTTAAAGACATAAATATAGTAAAAGTAAAAAATAGTTAAAGGAATTTATCACTAATGATGCCTATGGTTAAATGATTTTTTTGGTTCCTGATTAAGCGTAAAAAAAAAACGTATCATAAGTCATCGTAAATTTTATCGTTAATTCTTATTTCCGTTTCATAAATAAAGGGATATAAAATAAAGAAATTTAAATTTTAAATAACTAACGGCTCCAAGCAGTGCAGTATGGGTAGCACTGGGTACTGACACGAAAACTATGGGCATCACTAAATACTGCTTGATTTAGTGTGCCCAGATGCTTGCTATTTTTGAAGTGGAAATCCAAATTTCCCTCTGGTAACACTCATTCGTAGTATCACGATATTTTGACATCTCTATTTTAAAATTGTTAAGATTTCAAATTGTTTCTATATTCGAATATATACAATTACATATATAGCAACAGCGGGAAAAAGAAAAACCCGAAAAGTAACACCGTGACCTGACCCCGTCTACCTGCGGACGCAGATTTCCGCGAAGGTAGCCGCGGTTCCCAGGTAGATCGCAGTTTTGTGACCTGAAATTCTGAAAGATTGTTTATAAGAAACCGACGCGCCATCGATGCGAGCCAGACAATGGACACTTCGGATGCAGTAAATACGTGCGCGGAGGAGCGCTGCCGAGAGCAGCTGCAGTGCTCGCTGTCCTCCGTGGATCTGGAGAGCGAAAGCGACCTTTCGCTGGCCTTCGAGCGCGAGGAAGCGTCCCCCGCGGGCAGCTGTGACGAGCTGCCGGCTTTTGAAATTCGTGCCTTCTCCCCGCACGGACGCACTCCGTCGCCTATCGACGACCTCAACCTCTCGGACATCGAAACGCCAAAGCAACAGCTCCTGTCCCGTACCCAGGAGGTGGAGACCCGCCAGAACAATCCCGAGTACGTGGCCCTGCATGAGATCAACGCCCAGATTAGCCCGCCCAGCGACGCCGACGACTCGGGGGCCACGCTGAGCCGCAGCAACAGTCTGGAGACCATCTTCGAGGGCGTCTTTCTGAACACGCCGCCGCGCGAGAAGGCAACCAATGGCGGCAGCCTGAACTCCAGCTCTTCGCGTTACACGCCCAAGCGCAGTCGGTCTAATCTCATGGAACTGATGGCCATCGGCAACCGCCTGCACAACGGCAAGGAGAACCAATCACCGGGGGCAGGGCGAGTGTCCAACTTGCAGGATCCCACCTAGTGGGATCGCGACCATCGCGACCACGACTACATAACCAAAACCACCAAGCACTCGCTCAGACTGCCATCAATGTCTAGACTTAAGAAACGAATTAAATGTAAGTGTGGAGACAGCATTCCACCAGGCGGGCGGGTGTACGCAACGTTCTGTGTATCCTGCCCTGATCAGAGATAATACCTGCTTGACTGCCAAGATCAGGCTAGAAGTTATTAATTTTTATGGTTAATAAAGATTGTCTTTCCATGTTTCAAACATCAACCCAATAGTTTGTGTGTTTTTGCCAGGTAGTCAGGATAATTAGCGGGAATAATTGCAGGTGTGGGATAAGCAGCTGTACCTGGACAGAGGATGGATTACCCGTAGAACCAGAGAACCATAAAACACTCGATAAAAATATCATAATTATCAGTGAAACCAAATATCTATTGTTGACCTTTAATGAGTGCTTATCTTAAATGTTATATTCGTAATTAACTTTAGCTTATGACTAGGATTCTTAGACGCTAGTTTATATATATGGAAAGGGTATAAAAAATAAGTATTCTTCGTGTAAATATCTCTTTGTAAGATAATTGGAGCACCACGTTCAATATTTCATTGCCAAATTCGCGTTTCACACGAACTCTAGATTTGGTGGAAGCTAAACTCTAACGTAATAAGGGGAAAATTAAAGGTAACGAACATTTAAAGTAAGTTGGAAGTACTAAAAAAATGGAATGTTTTCATCTACGCAAGCGAAGGGAAGTCCGAAATGTTTAGGACAGAGAATTTCGTAACTTTTTGGTATAATTACAAAAATAAATGACACTTGAGGTAGCGTATCTCGTTTCCCTGTTCGCTCTCCAGGCTCCTTCATATGACCTGCCGGTCACTACGCCTCCGATCAGAAGTTCTTCGAGTGGCGCGAAGCCGAGAATACTTTCACGCGCAGCAATCCCGGATTGACCTCCTGCCAGCTGCAAAGTGGAAACAGATTAGCCAGGCCAAAGACCTAATAAAAGCCATTGACTTACCGCAAACGTCGCTCGCCCAGCCTCGACTTGACACGGTTCTTGATGGTGGACACACCGTTGGCACTGTGCAGACCCCTGCCCGTGATAATGAAGACGTGCTTGTAGACACGTGTGCAGTTGCGCAGCACGGTAATGTGGCGATCGAGGAACAGGTCCAGGCAGCTAATCGCCTCCACCGTGTGCAGGTAGTGCAGATCAAGCAGATCCGGATTATTCTGCGTGTGTCGGTGCACCTCCATGATGCAGTTGGCCGCTCGCTGGTTGAAGGCATCAATCTTCTGCTTGTGCAGATTCGCAATCTCGGAGTAATAGAGCGCCACGTTGCCATTGCCCCGTTGCACCGCCTGTTTCGCCTTCAAGTAGCATTCGGCCTTCAGCTGGGAATGGTGGGCAGCCAGGTTGCGGGTCTCCTCAAAGTCCCGCAGAGCTGCACACTTGGCTTCCTCGTGGAGCAGTGGTGACCGGCCGGCTGAGGATTGGGAGCTCGAACGCTGCCCGGAGGAGCTCTGTTGGAGTCTTTTTTGTTGCTGCTTCTGCTCCTCCAATGCCACCTGCGCACTTAGCTGACGGATAAGAGAGTCGGAAGGTGAGAGAGAGAAATAATATAATTTACATTATTTTCATCTTACCTTTTCGCCCTCTCGAAGCGCTTTCTCATAGAGCTCCGCACCGCTAAGCGAGCTCTGCACGTTACCGCCAAGGACCTCGACCGTTCGACTGTAGTTGCTGCCAGTTGCCATGAAGGTCTCGAGCACGGTATCGTTGGGTATCTCGGGGAACGTCTCGCACAGCTTCATCTTGGTCAGATGGGTGGCAATGTCGTTGGGCGGTTGCTTGAGAGCGGCCAGTTCAGCCGCCTGTTTTGCGGCTAGCTGCTCGCTGTTATAGATACTCCATGCCAGCTCCATGTCTAGCAGCTCGCCCACATTGCTGGGCGACTCGCTACACTCGGCGTATTCCGGATGCTTTAGCAGGCGGGCGAACTGTTCGTCGTCGCGCAGAGTCTGCTGTCGCTGCTCCTCCTGTTGATTATAGACGGCCTCCTTCCACAGCATATACAGCTGCTTGGCCAGCTGGAGCGGCATAAAGATCTTGGTGGCGGCGGGCAGTTCTTGGTCCAGCGGTACCAACTCGTCATCGGTTTCAAACTGAGCGCGCAGACGCTCAATGAACATGCTGCCCAGATCCATTTCCAGCAGGGTATTGTCCTCAGGGTCCACCTCCTCCTCCGGATCCTCCTGTTCCCCTCCAGCTTCCTCGGGCGCTTCTGGTACAATGGGTTGATCCAGAATCCCATTGCGGATGTCGCGTATTTTACGCGTATGCTCCGAGTATTGTTCGTCACCTAAAATAAAATATATTTGAGATTTCTTTTACTTTAATTTTTACTTTTACTTTCCACATTACCTAGCACAAAGCAGTTCTCGATCTGCAGCTGTAACTCCTTGTTAGTGACTCCTGAGGAGCGTTTGTTGCGCGCCTGACGCTGCGGCTTTGGCACTGGCTTGGTCGCTGCCTGAGTTGGCGACGAGGAACGCGGAGTGGTGGCTGCTGGGGATCCCGGATTGGCGCAGTCGCATTGGAATTGCAAAGCCTCCTCTGGACTAAGAACGATCTCATTTCCGAACTGATCCGATCCCGAATCGGTATTCAGTTCATCCTCCTTAATTAATATATCGACAGCCCAGTCCACATCGGCGTTGCACTTGACAAACAGGTCCCAAAGGCCCGTCATCTGCTTGTTGGGGTACATCTGGCGCAGTAGTGCAAATCCCCCCGGCTCGTTGGGGCAGTTAAGGCAGTGTCGCCGCTGAAAGGGTTTCGATTCAGTGGCTTCTGTCTTTGGTTTCGCTTCCTCCGCCTCATCCTCTATTTTGCAATCATCGCGCAGTAGATCGATAAGAGATTTCTCGCTTAATCCTGAGGTTGGAATAGTCGAATCAACGGAATCTGGCAATTCTGGTCTCTGGTACCAGTAGGATGGTGCTCCCTGCTCGTAGGGCACCCAGGTCTGTGCGTTTGCATTAAGCTTGGTATTCGTGACCGGCTGAGGTGCAATTAACGCATTCGATGGTTCCTTCTGATCGAAATTGCTGACAACAGGAACGGCGGGCAGTGGAGGATATTGTCGCAGCTGTGGCAATGTCACCGTGTATTTAGTCTCCTTCATTAACTGTGGAAATATTATATAAGCATTAGAGAGGGGTTTAGCTATAGGATTTGGTTTGCAGCTCACCCGAATTAGCTCGGCAACGGTGGTGCGCTCGTAACGCTCAAGCATTCGTTGAATGTTCTCTCTGGGCACCTGGTGGACATTCTTTTGCGCCAGCTTGCTGGCTGACTTGCACCAGCTGGTCTGGGGCTCCAGCAGCTCCAGCACGTAGCCGTACTTCACGGCTATCTGGACATACGGCTGCATCTCCCACACCATCGTGTTGGTGTTGTCCACAAAGATGGGGCTCCAGCCGCGAGCGGCCTTCTCCCGCACCCGCTGCTGGTTCCACTCGTGGGCAGCGGGCAGCAGGGTGGGATTGAAGTCATACCCGTGCCGTGACTTAAAGTAATCGTCAGTGCCAAGGACAAACTCCTGTACGCCATGTCGCTCCAGCAAACGGGCTTGGCGAAGCAGGGATTCGGCCAGTGTGGACTTTCCGCTGCCCGGAGGACCGCGCATGATGACCATAAGCTTGTGGCCGGCCTGGGCCTGCTGGCAGATTCCATTCAGTTGCTTGCTATTGTTGTTATTAAGCGAGATTCGGCTCGAATTGCTGGCGGGGCACATTCTGATGGAGCTCGCTGCTCCGGGAGCAATGTACTTTCTTGGAGTATTGTTGTTGCCCTGACTGGTGGATCTGCTGCTGTTGCTACGACTGTTGTTGTTGTTGTTGCTGTTAGTTTTGTTGTTGCTTTCGTTGTTATTGGTGGGATTATTGCCCACCAAGAGGGCCAACTCCGCTGGCTCAGCAGATTTGGGCACCGCCGCCATCGTTGTTGTTGAGTTCGTCTCACGTAATGCGTAGTAATCAGCGCGCTTCTCCCCCGCCTCCCTAGCAGCCCCTTATCGCATCCGGGCCTCGGACTCACCACTACCAGGCCAGACCAGACCAGTCGGATCCCAATGCCACTCGATGCCAAAACTGTTGCCTGGCTGTACTCGCGTCGTCGCTTCTCTGGCTGCTCCCCTTCAACCACGTGCAGGTGGTTGCCGTGCCGGATGTAAACCTCGCGCCAATTGTTTGTTTATCTTGAAATTGAATTCAGTTGCATCGCTTTGCCAAAAATGGGAAAAACCACGTCTGAGCAGAGTCTATCGATAGTGGTTGCAATCGGTGCGAGTAATCGATAGGCCACGATTGATAGTCGCTGAAAACGTTTATATTTTAAAATTGCTATTGGATCTTATGTCTCAAAAAAGGGGATGGTTGATAAAACAGCTTGTTTATTAAAACTTTTAACTTTTATAAAAGATAATGGTAAAGTTATTACACAAATTAAAACCATAACGAACGATATTGATTAAAGAGAAATTAAATCAAATGAGTTTTAGTTCTGAAACCACTTTGCCGCTTTCGACAAGCCATCCTTCGATGCACTGGCCACAGAACTAGCCGACGAAGCTAGTTGAGATCCTAAGGCAGATGCAGCATCGGAATCCTTCAATTCAGAAGCCCAATTAATGATAGTATCCATTTTTTCCATAGTAGCCTGGCCCACAGAACTAGCCGACGAAGCTATTTGAGATCCTAAGGCAGATGCAGCATCGGAATCCTTCAATTCAGAAGCCCAATTAACAATAGTATCAACTTTTTCCATTGTAGCCTGGCCTATTTTTTCCACAGAACCAGCCAACGAAGCTAATTGAGATCCTAAGACATCATCGGAACGCTTAAATCCATTAGCCCTTTGTATGATAATACCGATTCTTTCCATTGCTGCCTGGGTCATTTCTTCTAATTTTCCGCTTCGCCATAGTTTGTATGTTACATATCCCACCACAACGATGCCGGTATAGAAGAATAAGCCTTTACCACTGCCACCACGGCCAGAGCTCCTAAAAAATTGTCTGAAATAAGTTTTTTGTGTTGGATTTTCGGGTTTTCTTGCTTTACCTAGATGCATTATATGCACCTCTCTTTATAGGATTGGTCAGGACGCGGTAGGCTTCGTCGATATCTCCAGGCGTTCTCCTTTGTGGATGCCATTTTAACGCCGCACCACGAAAAGCTTTAGTAATACGCGTTTCCGTGGCGTCCGGATGCACACCGAGCACTTTGTAGTGATCTTGCGTAGATCCTGCGTTGCCCATTGTGTTTCTGTACAAATATACATGAATAATTATGCATATTGGCGATATTTAGCACTTCAATAATAATGGGGAAAGTACCAAAATTTGTGTTGTTTACCAGTTAAATGTGCCCTCGGATCTAGTGGTTTTTCGATACCGATTTCGACAGTAAATACATATCGATACCTTAGCTGTTTCCTAGCCAAATCTGTCTATTTGGCTATTTCGCAAAATGAATTTTTAAATGGTTTAAAATAGTTAATAATATATATATTTTTTTACCTCTCTAATACTAAATATACATAGATAATTTAGTAATTTAATTTATTTTAATTTTAATTTTAGGTGTAAGGTTTTGTTTTGAGCTTACTCTTATTTCCATAATATTCTTATATTTGTTTTTGTTTATGATAACTTTCAAGAAATGAAATTAAACCAATTTCTTTATTGTATTATTAACAATGGACTTGGAATCGCATTTAAGAGTATAAATATATAACAGCTTTTAGCCCAAACATAATACAGATTAATGAGAAATGAATTAAATTTAGCATTAGGTAACCCACCAAAGGCCAAACCCCGAAGCTGTGACCTAGGACTACAATCTGCCAGGTGAAGCCCACACATATGAGCTTTTGGATTGGGCTGCCAGGTGCTCTAACGAAGGCCCCGAACAGCTCGGCCACCAGCTGCTTAATATTCCACAAAGATAATTTAATAAAGGCACAAATTAAGCACTTGACCAGCGCTAGTGTTCTCTTCCCTATAATTATAGAACATTCCTTAACTTGTGGCCATATCTTGATGAGAGTTTTCAACGCTCGCTCGCTGCATTTCCGGGAGCCAGACTTTGTCAATATAAATAACGTCTGGCAGTATGCAGTAATCCACAGCCTTGACCGCACAAAAGTCACAAAGATGCAGCGTGGAGTTAGCCACCTCCAAAATCTTTGACTGAGACTCTGTTCCTGCGGATGATCCGCCTCCCCCTGTCGCCTTTGTTTCCAGTTGAAGTTTCGCTGCTGCCTCCTCCAGAGATCAATGTTGTGATAATATCTCTGAGGTTCATCCGTTAACACATTGTAGGCGTATAGAATTTTCTTGAACTCCTCCTCCGTAGCGTCAGAGCCGCTCTTGTCGGGATGATAACGCAGGGCCAGCTAACGGAAGGCCTCCTTGATCTCCTCCAGCGAGGCGTCTCTATTCACACCCAAAACGTTGTAGAAGTTAAGGTAACCAAACGGTTTGTACATTTTGCTGTTAAAAAAAACATCATGTTTTGGCCACTAGAATTAAATTTTGCTTAAAAGAATTACTAACCAAAACAGTCCATCGATAACAGATATCAAACTGCTGAGAATCGATACATTATTGAAGGTTATGTTAACTGAAGATATTGGGCGCGTTCAGCAGAGCAAAATAATCACTGATCAGTGATTTCAGAGTGCAATTAATCACTGTTTATTAATCGGAAAATTACGGATCAAGTCGAATTAAGCCGGGTATTCCATAGTATAACTTTATTAATGGGTTTCATTGTAAATTAAGGGTGCTTAATAAAGACAGCACTGTTTAAAATATATATTCTCCGCAGCAAGAACAACAATAACGTGAAATAACACAGGCTTAGCCAGATAAAATAGTCATAAATTCTTTCTATAGCTTAACTTAATTCGAGTATGATCTTTTTTTTAGTCCCGGGACGTATGTACGTGTCCCTGGCTTAGTCCGAGGACGAGCCATCGTTGTTGGCCGACGGCTCCTTTTTCCGCGTGAAGAACTGGAATGTCTTATAGGCGGCAAAGGCGAAAAGCACGGTTCCACCAACGGCACACATGAACGGCAGCATATCGGACGTGGGCTGGGCGAAGGTCGCCGGCTCGTCACCGCACCTTAGGCCCTCCTCACCGAACTGGTCGTAGATCTCGCGTTTCTCCTTGTCGGACAGGACCTCGAAGGCGGCCACCACCTCCTTGAACTGCTCCTCGGCTTGGGGATGGTCGTTCTTGTCCGGATGATAGCGCAGCGCCATCCGTCTGTAGCCCTTCTTCACCTCTTCGCTGGACGCATTCCGCTCGATGCCAAGAATCTTGTAGTAATCTTTTCCCATTCTGATGAAATGTTTTGCAATCCTTTTTGAGATCTTCTTAATAGTCGGCTGCCTACTTTTGGCAATTCCTGGGTTGCAGCATCAGGTGATATACAGAGGCTTTAAGCGTATTACTTTTTTTTATATAAACGGAGATTCCATTCGAAGATTACGCTCTACAAAGTATAAATACAACAAATTCGTAGCGATTGTTTTTATAAGCAGCTGAGCGGCTTAAAGTGACCAGATGCGCGAAAGCACCTTACTTAACAGAGGCTGTTATTAGGGGGAGTCCTTAAAACAATGCAGTTACATTTTAAAGCTTAATTATGCTTCTTAATTTAAAAAAATTGCCAGGTGTTTACTAATATATAAGTTCTTTTCCTCTTCATTCGTTTTAACAAGCTCGATTTTATTTTCTGCTAGATGCGGCTTAAAACAGAGGTGGAAAAAACATAGATGTTCGCAGACATAGTTTACCTATCAGAAATTAAAAAATAAAGAGAACCAAAAAGGAAGCTATCTGCCGACATCCGAAGTTTATATACTCGTGCAGTTTGACGGTGAATCATGAAAATCGATCATAACTCAGCCAATAATGCATTAATATAATTTTAAAACGCTTTAAGTTTCTATATTTATTAGGTTAAGAAATCAGTATTGTATATAACAACTTTTCCAAATTCAAAGTTTTTGTGATTTTTAAATTTTAAGCCCTTAAAATTTTTTTGAAGAAATTCATTTATAAAACTGCATACTACATTTCAAATTCGAAATTGTTAAATGTAAAAATATTAATCAATTTAAGACAATTTTACGGATGTAACCCAGTTAGATAATATGTAACATTTTGTATAATATCAATACAAATTTATTTTATTATTTTAATTTATAAATAATTTCAGATTTTAGTGACTAATCGGAATATATGATTATAAGCTGGCTTTTACGGTTTATGCTCTCAAAAAAGACCTGATATCCGAAAACTTTAAATCGATATTATTATATGATAACATTTTGGACAAATCAAATTTAAAATTAAAATAATTCCTTTCGAATTTCTTGGGTATTCCTTCAGCTGGCTAAAAAAATATCTCTTATATATTTAGAAATAGTCGTATAAGGAATACCCTAAATATTTTCACTTTTAACATTGTGCTCAACAGCACTTAACATGCGCTTAACAGCACATTTCGGAGCAACAGCACCCGGCAAAGAACGGCCTTCCGCCGCCAACTTACCTTCTTTCCGTTCTGTGAGCGAAAACCGAAAAGTCTGTGCTTTGGTAAGTACCTAAAAAAATGGAAAAATATGCTCCATCCTGGGGGATATCGAGTCGGAGAAGCGACCCAAAGCAAAGCTAAAGCTAAGACTAATCAATTGAACCTCTTGCAGTTCTTAAATTCAAGCGACGAGTCCCTAAATCAGCATCAAAATGGTTAGGGAGAACAAGGCAGCATGGAAGGCTCAGTACTTCATCAAGGTCGTGGTAAGTACCGACGCGCAACATGCGTTTTGGGTCAGCCGCTAATCCTTTGATCCGTTGATCCGCAGGAACTGTTCGATGAGTTCCCCAAGTGCTTCATCGTGGGCGCCGACAACGTGGGCTCCAAGCAGATGCAGAACATCCGTACCAGCCTGCGTGGCCTGGCCGTCGTGCTGATGGGCAAGAACACCATGATGCGCAAGGCCATCCGCGGGCATTTGGAGAACAACCCGCAGCTGGAGAAGCTGCTGCCGCACATCAAGGGCAACGTGGGCTTTGTCTTCACCAAGGGCGATCTCGCCGAGGTGCGCGACAAGCTGCTCGAGTCCAAGGTGCGCGCCCCAGCTCGTCCTGGCGCCATTGCTCCTCTGCATGTCATCATCCCGGCCCAGAACACCGGTCTGGGACCCGAGAAGACCAGTTTCTTCCAGGCTCTGTCCATCCCCACGAAGATTTCCAAGGGAACAATTGAAATCATCAACGATGTGCCCATTTTGAAGCCCGGCGACAAGGTCGGCGCCTCTGAGGCCACGCTGCTCAACATGTTGAACATCTCGCCCTTCTCGTACGGCCTGATCGTCAACCAGGTCTACGACTCTGGCTCCATCTTCTCGCCCGAGATCCTGGACATCAAGCCCGAGGATCTGCGCGCCAAGTTCCAACAGGGTGTGGCCAACCTGGCCGCCGTCTGTTTGTCTGTGGGCTACCCGACCATCGCCTCGGCCCCTCACAGCATTGCCAACGGATTCAAGAACCTGCTGGCTATTGCTGCCACCACCGATGTGGAGTTCAAGGAGGCCACCACCATCAAGGAGTACATCAAGGACCCCAGCAAGTTTGCTGCCGCTGCTTCGGCCTCTGCTGCTCCCGCCGCCGGCGGTGCTGCCGAGAAGAAGGAGGAGGCCAAGAAGGTCGAGTCCGAGTCCGAGGAGGAGGACGATGACATGGGCTTCGGTCTGTTCGACTAAGCTAATGGCGGCTGCTCAGCGGCTTCCACGGCCCATCGCTAACGCTCTTGGACGTTTACCTGTTAAGATCATCGTCTATGTTTTCTCTGTGCAAATTATTGCCGCGGTTTGACGGACCCAATGGCAAGTTGCACTAAACAGCAGGCAAAGTAAATCGTTTGAGAGCCAACTGCAATGTCTTTTTCATAATATTCTTAAGCGGGCTCGGTGTTCTAGCAAGGATTTAAGACATTTTATTGCCGCTCAAGTGGCCAAGACAGCAGCAGCAGGTGCCTCTGCCTCTGCATCTGCAGATGCTTTTCGCCTCTCCGCCGGATATTTACAAAGTAATTACTTGTGATAAAATGAATTTCACAAGATGAGAAAAGTTTAAAGTTTCTGCTGCTGCTGCTGCTGCCGTCGTCGGCGACTTTTGCGATTTCTTTTGCTTTTCGCAAACGACGACGTCGTCGTCGTCGTCGGGCGACGCTCATAAAAATTCAATTTGTCTTGACAAAATACGCAAGAAATTAAGAATGTGCCAAGTGGCGGCGCAAAAGAAACTTTCTTTCTTTCCCTTTTCGCATTTCCCATTTCCCCAACACCCGTCTCTGCCTCAGCTCGTCTGGCGAGCGAAAATGAGTTACGCGACTGGAGCGTGAAAGTGCCACGCCCTCGCGGCAATGTGTCGCCCCCCAACGAAGACGTGGATGGTCGCAGGCGGCAAAGGCGTAGCAGGAGCCGCGGGCCAAGTTAAACACTGCATAAATAGCCGGGACCAAAATGTGAGGAGGCCCTGACGAAAATAAATCCTCCACAGGCCTTGGGTGAGCCATAGAGATGGTGTCGTGAGTCTTAACTTATGATTCATAGTCTAAATCCGGTTTTGGATGGTGTGATATATATTTCACAATTAGGAGAAATGCACTTTGTTATTGATTGGTCATGGAAACAGTCTGATAAGGTTTGGGGTAATCTTAGCACTCAATAAGTTTAAAAAAAATATGTCTGTTCAAGGTACAATAGTTAAAAAATAATATAAATATAATATAATACATTTTGAAGGTTTAGAGTTGGCCACCAACTGTTATAGTAGGAGAGGACAATAAAAACTAAAGCCGTAACCATCTCGAAGGACACTGAAGACCTTTTGCGTCCTCGTGCCAAAGCCCCTTCCTTATAATGATGAGTCTAGTAGAATATCCCAGAAAGAAATATAAATCCTTAGATAATGGGTTGTGTCGGTTTCTCTGAGTTCAAGTACTTTCTCTCTTCAAAAGACTAGAATCTCTCATAAGTTTATTCGCAAAATTCATCCTAAAACTTAAAAAATATATATTAATTACTTTTAAATATTTTTATTTTATATATTTTTTTTTATATATTTATTTATAAAAAAATCATACCTTGAATTATAAAAGTAAAAACTTTCACACATATGTATACATTTAGTCACATATCCAAGCTACCATTAAAAAACATCATTTAATGCAATTTTACCCTAAATTATAATAGTTTAGATTAATAGGTAGCACTTTTCGTGTCACGTGCCCATCACTATGCTTGCTATGTGTGGATCCCATTTGGTTTTGAGATAAATTAATAAAGACATTGCATAATTTCAGGCGCCGCTGGCGGCAAATATACACAGGCATTAACATAAACTGTGGGGGCGGCTGACCCATCATCCTTGTTCCCAATCCCATTTCTATGCCTGCCTCATGCCACGCCCCCCCTAAAGGCCACCGAACATCCCACGACTCACCGACCACCACCCACCGCTCGCCACTCAATCAGCAGCAAGCGACATTTGAAATCAAAATGCGATTGGCAAAATGATTTGCTTCAATTTTTGTGATGCGCATAACAAATGAAGTTTGGACATTTGGACAATTGATTGGGACAGCAGCCATGTGGCGGTGCTGGCGGGGAAACAGCTCCCAGCCCGAGTCCGATTCCGGGTGCGAGTCCGAGTTCCATATAGACAATGTACGATACACCACACATCACATCACACACACTCGATCCATCGCAATGTTTGCCATGCACAACAAAATGTAGAGCAGTCGACAGATTCGGAATCAGATTCAGATTCGAGTTCAGGACTCCGGCAGGACTCCGAGTGCCAAGACCGGGAAGTTCCTTTCCCCTTGCCACCGAAACTGGACTCGATTTTGGCCATCGAATGCGCACAGATAGATTTGTATGCATATTTTTGCTCTGGCATTTCGTTTGTGTGCTAAACATGTGAATGCCATCGATATAAGGATGCCGCCGCTGCTCCTGTTATGCATGTTTCCCCCCTCGAATCTGCCCCTGCCAGTGCTCCTGCTCCTAGTCCTCCTCATCCTGTGCTGTGTGCTCAGCTGTGATTTGTTTGGCCAAAAGATTTGGTGCAAAACGGTTTAATTCTTGTGGAATGGCTTAAACGATTCCCGGCGCCGAGTCCTTCAAGTGAACTGTGAACTGGAAATGGAATTTCGGAAGGAACTTAACTCAAACACATCCTTGTGAAGGAGTAACTTATGTAAAAAATAATCAGGTCTGCTCCGGTTATAAAAATCGTAAAAATTTGCCGATTTTGATTTTGGAAAAGGTGATCGGTGCTCCCGTTCAGTCGAAGCTGCCCGTTTTACTAATCGCAAAATGCTTACGATATTTTTCGGATTCAAAATCATTAAATTTTTTACGATTTCCATAACCGGAGCATGTTCTGCCATCTTTATTCTCTAACTTTTAACAAAAAAATTTAAAAAAAAAAAATTTTTTTGGTGGTAAGTAAGTGTTTTAAGCATAAATAAATACTTTTATTTTAAACGTTTTTTTTAGTCCATAAAATATTATTTTTATCTGACGATTTACAAGTTATACTTCTCCGCATATACACATATTCAGTTTTGGATTTATTTCGACCGATTTTAGGGGGCGAATATTTTAGCTTTGAAGGGCGAAACTTTTGGTTAGCATCTGCTGGCTGGATCCGAGATGATAACTGAAACAGAAATCTATTTTCCAACTGACTGACGTGCAATACAAATACATTTTCCGAGATGTGTCAAGGGTTGTGGGAGGCGGGCAACATGAAAGGGGAAGTTAACAAAAAAAAAAAAAGAAAATAATGGAAATCCGAAAGCATTCACGGGATTGTTTAGAGCAGGATGCGGAGTGAGGGGGCGGCACCTGGGAACGCCCCCTAACCGGCACACTACACCATATACTCAATTTAGTCTCGTCACATCAAAATGTTTGCTCTTCGCGCTATTTGCCGAGGATGTTATTGCTATTGTTGCCGTTTTCGGGGGGAATTGTGGGCGCTTACCGCGTATAATTTATCTATGCATATGTTTTGAGTTGAGTTGCCAACAGCAGCGGCACAAGCTCGAGCTGAGGTAGCCCGAATTTGAGGCCCTGCCCCACATAAATCACAGTCACCAGCACGCATTCGCAGGCGTAACCACCCACAAGCCACCCCATCAACACCCCTTTCATGTCGGTGTGTACACCGCTTGTGAATTATTCCACGTAAAAATCTGATTTTATATAGGATTGC
The DNA here is from genome assembly GCA_008042585.1 of Drosophila punjabiensis. Lineage (NCBI taxonomy): Eukaryota > Metazoa > Arthropoda > Insecta > Diptera > Drosophilidae > Drosophila > Drosophila punjabiensis. The sequence goes on along the minus strand of VNJR01012919.1, from coordinate 6,369 downwards.
CAGGAATTAACCAACTAATCGGTTGCTTGAAATATTAAATATATTTTTAAATGAAAAGAGTGGAATATTCGAAGGAACTTTATTCTGAGAAAAATTTGTAATGCGATTAACTTAAGATCGTCACAGTTTTGTAGCTTAAAATCGTTTATATACATTTTTATTAGGTTGATTAGTATACATGTCATGTCAAGACCTGAAATTATCTATTTTATTTAACAGAAAAGCAATACTAGCCTTACTTAAAAATTTCTATTATTTTGCAAAAGGTTAAGAAGTACACGTGTCGTTTAATGATATGCTCGATTTAAGAAAATATAATTAGAAACGTCTCTTTTGGGGGCGAATCCAATCGTACCGATACGTTCCACTAGATCTTTGTCTTGATCTTGGTACTATAAATAGCCAAGTTTGAGCTGTCTCGAGATATACAACCTGTATAACAGTCACGATGAAGTTCCTCCAAGTCGCTGCTCTTCTGATCATCGCTGCCGCTGTGGCCAATCGCGGCAATAACAATACAAACACTAACGCCATTGAAATTGCGGGTTAAAATTCCTTAAATTAAATGTCAAATTGAAATAAAATAGTTAAAACATACATGAAACTTTACTTTATTGAACAGAATATCATAGTCACCCCATGAACACCCTCTCCTGGTACTTTATGTGTGGATTATTAGAGTCTGTATATAACATGAATATAAGAAAGCAATCGTTCTGTTATATTTAAGATATATATGATATTCTAAAGATATTATTGTTTGCAAAGAGGCTGCTAATTGGTGGAATTTTATTTTGAGATCCATAAAATAATCTTGATTGCCTTAGAAAGCGATTTTTTATGTTAATATCCTTAGTTATATAAAAAATTTTGTCTTTTAAAAACCTGAATACTTTACTTCATTTGTCTGAGATCAGCCTTAATTTATTTTAAAAATATGGTCCAACACGACCTGATATTCGAAGTATAATTCTTTATTATACCCTTGTAGGGTATTCTAACTTTAGTCAGAAGTTTGCAACGCAGTGAAAGAAGCATTTTCCCTATAAAATATATATATTCCGGATTAGCATTAACAGCCGAGTCGATCTAGCCATACCCGTCTTTCCGCCTGTTTCTACGCAAACTAGTCGCCTAGTTTTGAAGCTATCTAAATGCAGATAGTCTTCCAAATACTCTCACTCGTATATAAATGGGAACGAGTTGTATCGGTTAAATATATCATACAGCTGCCATAGAAACGTTCAAAACATTTTAAGAAAATAATTTTAACTTTGCCAGTTTCTTCTTCTACTTTGAGATACAAGCAATTCATGTTATTTCACAATTTTTTTTTTAATGTCATAAAAATCTGAATACTATATCATATAGCTGTCTTACAAACGATCGGTAAATGTGGAGGAAATATTAAATTTTACTTTATATGTACAAAATGTAAAAAGATTTAAAGATTTTAAAGCAATGAATATCATATTAGATAGGGATAGATTATAATTGATCCAATTGCAATCTGCAAGCGTATACAAACTTCGACGCGCCGAAGTTAGCTTCCTTTCTTGTTTTATTTATCTGAGAACAGCGATATTTGCATCAATCAGACAATTATTATATATATATTTTTTTTTCAAAAGGTTAGGAAGTGCACATGGCGCTTAATGATAAGCTATATTTAAGAAAATAAAATTAGTAACGTCTCTTTTGGAGGCGAAACCAAGTGCACTTGACGTTCCACTCGATCTGTGCTTTGATTTTCTGATCGGAAATGGTGCTATAAATAACCAAGTTTGAGCTGTCTCGAGATATACAACCTGTATAACAATCACGATGAAGTTCCTCCAAGTCGCTGCTCTTCTGATCATCGCTGCCGCTGTGGCCAATCGCGGCAATAACAATACAAACACGAACGCAATCGAAATAGCGATCTAAAATTCCTTTAAGGATTTCGTTAAATGTAAAATTGAAATAAAATAGCCAATACATACATACAAGTTTACTTTATTAATTTGAATAGAAGATTTATATGAAAGATCTGATCAAACAAGGTCTGAAATTCGAGTTACAATTCTTTACTTTATATATCTGAAAACAGCAATATTTGCATCACTCAAAAAGTATTATATGATTTTTTTTTTTCAAAAGGATCAGAATAAGCTCTATTTTAGCAAATGCCGTTACAAACGTCTCTTTTGGAAGCGAAACTAATCGTATTGTTACGTTCGATTTAATCTTTATCTTGATCTTGTACTGTCTCAAAAATATTAATTTATTTATATTTATATGTATATTCTTTTATGCCCATATTCATTTTATAGTCTTATATTATTTTTACATTTTATACATTTACATTATTTTCGACATTTACCGATCGAGCTATATGATATAGTCGTCCGTTTTTCAAAAAATTAAAAACTATTTTTGAATCAATGCACAGTGTTAAAAGAGATGAATTTATGTTGAAAACTGTCAAAAATATAATTTTTTTATTTTTCGATTGTTCTTATGGGAGCTATATTTTATAGTCGTCCGATCCGGCCCGCTGTGACCTATATAGTGTATTGAAGAGTATATGGAAGAACTGAGGGAATAGAGGAAATAGTTTGAGTAGAAACGGAAAAGGATTATTTATATTTAAGGAAAGATTATAATACATAAAGTAAGTAAATTAATAATAAATTATAATTTAAATAATAATAATAATCGTGCCACAAATGCTTCTTGTTCTTAGCTTAACTTTGAATTGTCTGAAGATCTAGAAACTGTATCACGGCTACGATGAAGATCGCTGCTATCCTGCTCCTCTCTTTCGCTCATCGAAAATCGGGGTAAAATTCCTTTAAGGATTTTATCAATATTTAAAGTAAATTAAATAAATAAACAAGTATGATTAAGAACAGTTTTACTTAACAGAATATTTTTAATATTGTGTGCACTTTACTTACGGATATACCAAGTAAAAATCTGAATCTTAATTTATGTATGTCGGATTGTCATTAACATAACAAGAAATTGCATTACTTGATATAGTAAATATATTTTACTAACTTTATAGTTATTATTATTAACTTTATTTATGTTAGCTTTGGTGACTCTTATAATATGAACGAAAGTCTTTCCTTAAGCCATTATAATTATATAATAATTATATATGGTATCGAAACTTTAAATTATTTATAATCAATTTGTCTCAAATGCGAAGGATTGCATAACTCAATCTTATATAATTCTGTCTATAAAGGTTAAATGATATTGCAAATTGGTTCGGATCTGGAAACGAGACTAATTTAATCAAATGGTTCCACGTGATCTTAGCTTGGCTCATATCGCTCCTATAAAAGCCGTGCTATTAGCCACTTTGAGACATACCCATCACCACCACGATGAAGTTCCTTAATCTCGCTGTTCTCCTGATCTCCGCTATCGCTCTGGGCAGGGCCGATGACAACAGCAACAATAACACGAACACCATTGTTATTGGTTCTTAGGAGTAAATATCCTCAATAAAGAACAGATGTAGAATTCAAAGAAAATGTTTTATTTTATAAATATATCGTACGATACGGCGATCGGATCCTTAAAAGCATTGAAGGCCCGAAAAGGTCCTGTAAAACTTCTTTGCTTAAAAGTACACTGAACTTTTGGTATTAAGTGGTCTTAGTCCATAAATAGAAAGCATAAAAGTGTGCAATTAAACGAAAGAAATGTTTAGCACTTCTTAAAAACAATATGACCATCTCATACCCTAGATAGGAAATCTGTTCGGGGAGCTACACGGCAGGAAGATCCATCCTAGCTACCCTTAAAAATCGGAGCAGTTTAATAAGACACAAACGCGCACTCGGCTTTGGAGGGGGCTCTTTTGGGACGGGCCGGTTGGCAACGTTGGCGTTAACGTTAACAGTAAACGACAAAACCCGTTACGACGAGCGATGATTGCAAGGCAAACGAGCAATTAAAAAGTCGTGTGCCAAGGGAGTAACACCCCTCACACATCCTTCCATCCATCCATCTATACATCCTTCCACCAGGCGGCAGTAACCCACAGAAACATCCCGGAGTGGGTGGTGTGGAGGAGCACTTGAGCCCCTTTTGCCACGTACGAGGCATAACCTTTCGTTGGCCTGTTCTACGGCCCCACAGCTGTGGCGGTGTATCCTTCGGATCCCTCGAATCCTTCGGCTGCTCTTGTTCCTCGGAGGCATTTTTACGGCCCTTTCGTTTTTACGCTGGCAGCGGGAATTTTCACGTTGGGTATTTGAAATATGCACGTAATATTGCAAAATTTTAAGCGTATATCTTTGCATAATTAACTGAGAAAATACTTGGCACAGTGGCAGTGGAGGGGGGGGGGGGGGGGAGGGGGGGACCGAAAGGCAGCTGTGGGGCGGGAATCCCCTCCCCGTTCACCGGCAGGCTGTCTCCGCCTTGCAGGCATTTTTACCGCAGCCTCCAAATCTCTTGCAAAGCGTCGAATGAAACTTTTGCAATGATACTTTCGGTCCGCACACCACACACACACACACACACCTCCCAGCCTGGCCACCCTTCAGGAGCCACCACCCTTCAGGTTGTGTGGAATTTTTAATCTGCTATAGAACCCGCCACCGAGTCCTGGGAGTACTGCTCAGATCTCTCACTTGCAAAAATAAATGCAAATTAAAAAAAGATTTTGAATATACAATATAAGGAGAATTGAAGAATGGATATTTAAATAAAATATTATAATCTTTGTCAATGTATTTATATATTTATAAGTAAATCTCGTATTTCTTTCGTACATTAAATATATATATAAATAAATCTCGAAATATTTTCAACATTTCGTATACGAAAAGATAAAATTCTTAAAAAATAAATTGTAAATGGAAAAAGATCCTAATTTTTAAGCCTTTAAAGGATTTTCTTTTTAATATTTCCAAACTCTTGTATGCTTTCGTAACTGTCTGTTTTTTCTGTTTTTTCTCAGTGCATTTTCCCTGTCCTGGTTTCCCTGGGCCATGTATCTTTCTTTACTGCGGAGCTTTGCATCTTTACGCTTTGCTTAAATATTTTAATTTTTATTGGTCGGAGTTTTGCCAACTGTCTTTTGGGCAGCAGGCTTTTCGGCTTTGATAAAGCTGTTAAAAGAGTGTTTATTTTCGGGTGCTTAGAACTGTTGCCATCTCGCAGATAAACTCGTATATTAAATGGCACCCACCTGGCAGCGGTGAGTGTCTGTCGATTTCGCCAGCGGGATAATCCACCAGGTGGACCCAAGGACCTCGCTCACACATGGACCGCAGCTTAAGCCGAGGCGGACTGCACTCTAATAGCCATAATCATAGGCCATAATGACTGCCCCGGACGGCGGACTCCGGACTCCGGACTCCGGGAAACCCGGAAAAGACCCTGCTCTCTGCTCTGGCAAAACTTTGTGAATGACATCGAACCGACGAGGGGGCGGGGTGATGTGTGTGTGTCATTTACATAAAAGTAAAGTTCACCCACTCGGATGGCTGGGAATGCAACCTGGCGAAACTTTTGCCAAATTTAAATTATAAATAAGCTCAGAGGAGGACGGAACGGGAGTTAGAGCACTTGCCTCCAAACAAAACCTCATATGCATCGAAACGTAATGGCAAAAAGGATTTTAAGTGAAGTTGAAGTTGACTACACGACCGCATTGGGGGTGTTCCTCCAGTCCTTCAGTCCACCGAACCCTCAAACCTCTAAACCCCCAAGCCTCCGTCCCATTTTGCATCCCCCGAGACCACTTACACCATTGCAGTTCCGTGGAAAGTTTGCCGGAGCTGCGGTGTCAAGGGGGAGTCCAAAAAATAAGCTCAAAGTGAGAACTGAGAACTGAACGCGGCGCATTCCGCCCCAGCAGACAAAGTGCAAAGCGCCTTCCAATCCCCCCCAAAATGCGCATATGTACACTGTCACAAAAAAGAGCTACTTATTTTAACATAGGAAACATAGGTAAAGAGCATTAAAACATAATTTCTAATGCCACATTTCTTTCGGTGCACATATCCGCGTGTGCTGCATGTGTGCATGTGTATCTTTCGGGTGGCAACCACGAGACAACCGCAAGATACAAGGCACAGGGGCTGCCGAGCCAACGCAAGCTTAAATGTCATGTAAAATGTTTCCACTTACACAAATTAATGTGTAGAATTTAATTTCGTCACGACGCCCAAATGCCACAAGCGAGCTGGTTACAAAACTTCTCATTAGAATCGGTTTCAGCCATTAGATCCACCTTAATCGAGAATCGTATAAATAGCCAAGTTTCCCGTCCATAATGTATCTTTTGCATTAACTAGCATCATGAAGTTCCTGTCTTACATCGTTCTTGGCCTTCTGCTGGTTGCGGGACTTTCATCGGCC
>VNJR01012918.1:0-15589 GCA_008042585.1 Drosophila punjabiensis | reverse complement strand
AATATAGTGAAAAGTGGTACTAGTTTACCAATTTCATTTCGCAGCTGGGATTGTTATATAAACCCCACATTGGTGCAGGGAACACATCATGTATGGAATGTTAAGCTTGCAGCAAATAGAGAACGACCACGGTTCGCAATAATCGCATTTACCTTAAATGGTGAACTAATTACAAACAATTTGAGAAATGCAAAGGTATATCTAAATTCTGATGTCTATCCCTATGAGGACTTGAATGTTAAATATGATGAAAATCGTTTTGCTGTCTTGTACGATATGTATGCAAGATTTCAAGAGAGTTACTATAATAGAGAGGCTCATCCACTTCTATCTCCATCGGAATTTATGAGCAGAGCACCTATTGTAGTGGTTGATCTTTCCTACCAAAATGAGAGTGTGAAATCAGGACCCATTGATATTAAAATTTCGACAGAACTAACTACACCGAGTGAAATGAATACAAAGGTATATTGCCTTCTCATTCATGATCGTCTAGTTGAATACACACCATTAACTGGCTTGGTTCAACGTGTCGTCTAAAAAGTAAAAATTTATTCAATCAAAGAAGGAGTGATTTTCCACTGATTTCTAATGTGCATGGTCATCATTTCACATCTTGTTGCTGGGCTCAAAATGATGCTAATCATGGAGTTGATACATGTGCATGCCATTTCTTTACTGTACGCTCAAATAAATGTCTTAAAATTATAAAAATGTATCTTAATTTAGAAAATCGTTTCTGATCATTGTACTTGAGAAAATAAAATAAAATATATACTGAAATAAACTATACTAAATATTTTTCCTTGGGAATTGGGAATATGGAATTCTTTTCAGATTTTTCCTTTTTTTATTTTAGGTATAAGGAATGGAAATGTTCTCCTATTAAGAGACGAGACACCCCATCCCCTTCATCTCTTTGGGACGAGATGGGTCGTCCCTAATTGCAGGAAAAAGTATAGACTCTCAAATGAACTGGAATAGAGAGACGTCTCGCCCGTTTAATGAATGAAATATATTTCACTCTTAAGCGGTCGGGGGTGCGGCGCCCGACTTCATTGACTTTCCTTCTCATTGTTTTGAAATGACTTTTGAGAACTGGTGGTGAACGATCGCATATCTTTTTTTATGGCTTCACTCACCCCGCCCATTGTTTTATGAGTCGAAACCTTGCGTCTGACTTCATTCACTTTTCTTTTCTTCATTTCGAAATTACTTGGTCGGGGCTCGTCGCCCACATTCACTTATGGTATACGATCGCACGTCCTTTTTTATGGCTTCACTCACCCACCCATTGTGATATAGTAACCTTCTCGAGTGCTCTTCAATTAGCCATCTTCGTTGACACAGGTACACATTCTCATCCCTACCCCTTTTCATTACATAGCCTGATGGCAAGTGTCTACAGGTACACGCAGGTGGTATGTGCCCTTTTCACCGTTCATCCCTTTTAGGGCTGTGACTCAATCGTGGGAAAAATGATCGGACACTGTTCGATCGCGTAGCGTTATCGCTCCTTCGCATTCGCTCTCGTACCCGTATCGAGTGCGTCCTCGTTGCGGTAGCGCGTTCACACACGTTTCTCACGTGTCCTCACACCATTCAATCAATGACCCTAATTAATTTTTTATCACCCAACCCTTTTAAGAGGGTGACAGGGGATAGATATCCCTTTTTTATCTAAATAATGACCCCCAATTAGCGGCATCATCAAAAACTGGCTCAGAAGTTAGGTATTACATCTACTCACCCCTGTCTGGGACACCCTCGTACAGCAGGGGAATGAACGCCACGCACCGGCTCGCTGCACTGCGAGTATGTATCACGTTCCGTACGGTATCGGACCAGGCGTCTCTGGTCCTAGCCGGTACCCCCCACTGGATCTTCTCGCCAAAGAACAGGCCTTCCTTTTGGGGCAGCTCCACGGTAGAGCCCCCTTTCTCTTTTAAAAAGAATGGCACGCCCTGCTGCCAAGACAGCCACCCTTTCAACCTGGCAATCCCGTTGGGGGCGATGGACCCACCGGCTCATCCGTAGGTTGGAGAAGTGGATCGGTAGAAAACATGGCCAGGTTAATATCTACCTGACCGAAGTACTTAATGGGTATGGGTGCTTCAGAGGATACCTCCACAGGCTGGGGCACGCGGACAGCGCTGCCTTCACCTGGTGTGCCGACGACCGCGAGGAGACCGCCGAGCACGTAGTGTTCGCGTGCGGGAGATTTGGCAGCGAGCGGAGGCAGCTGGGGGCGCATCTCGGCGCGCAGGTCAGCGTGGACAACATGACTACATTGATGGTAGTCAATGGGGACAATTGGCAGGCCGTGAGCAACTTAGCTGCTGCTGTCATGTCCAGGCTTAGGACGGAGAAGCGCCTTAGAAGCGGCGGCTAACGAGGGCCATGCTTTTGCGAAGCATTGCTTTGCGGCCGTGCCGCGAAAGCCTTGCCCTTGTTAATTTTTTTAACCGTCTATACATTATTTGGGCGAATAAGCATTTTAAACAATACGTATTCGGCACAAAGTTCAAGATAGTCCCTAACAATAGGCCACTAACATGGCTGATGAGCGTCAATGAACCCGATTCCAAGCTTGTAAGGTGAAGACTCCAAATGTTGGAGTACGATTACGAGATTGTGTTGTACACAAATTGAGCAGAATTCAACCGGAGCTCAGTGTGTTGGAAGATGCCTCAGAGATGGCGACCACTCCGCTGGAGAAGATCTCCAATTGGGATTCCCAATATCGGGAATAGCCAAAAGGCTTTTGAATGTCAAGTGATCATACAGGAAGGGAGAGTAGCGAGAATTCAGAAACAAATTCCGTTCAGGAATAAGCTGAGAATAATTTGGACGGATAACAATTTAGATAATGAAACAATTGCCCGTAGGTTAAAAGAAATCCTAAAATCTAAAAAAACGGTAGCACTCCTGATTCTCCTAATCTAAGATGTATATTGTAAGTATTTCGCTTATAGTAAGTTGTAAAGGGCAATAAGATTTACTGTTTTCATGCCGGATATAACGGAAAAGAGCGAACAGGAACAGGTCATCAAAGAGTATCACGAAAGGTCAAATCGTAGGGGAGTAGACGAAACCCTGGCACACCCTAAAAGGAAGGTGTTTTTCGTACATATGAAACAGGCGATTACCCAAACAATCAATAATTGCCAAATACAGAAGTACGATAGGAAACCAAACAAGATAAAGTACAGCCTTTCAGAGACACCAGAGAGACCTATGGAAATAGTGCACATAGACTTGTATTTTGTAAACAAACAAAAATGTACTAACCATAATTGATAAGTTCTCGTGTAAATATCGTTAAGGCAGTAAAGAGTTTCATGGCCTTATTCGGAGTGCCTTAAAAGATAGTCTTTGACCAAGGAGTGGAATTCTCTTCCAACTTGTTCAAAGAATTTTGTAGGCAGTATGAATTAGAACTACACATATAAAAATATTTAAAAATATATAAAAATATATAAAAATAAAAATATAAACAAATATATAAAAATATATAAAAATAAAAAAATATATAAATATATAAAAATATATATAAATATATAAAAATATATAAAAATTTATAAATATATATATATAAAAATCGTCGAGCAATTCTACGGTCGAAATACTGCACTCGACGATTACAGAAATATATAGATTAATAAATGAGACAAGGGAGAAGAAGAAGCTAGAAATCAGTAATGAGGAAGTCCTAGAAGAGGTATTTATAATATTTATTATTCATCGATGAAATTAACGCCGTAGGAGCTATTCACAGGGAGAATACATAACTTTCTAAATAACGTGTAATCACGATTATTTACAAAAGATTAATGCGTCTCAAGCTGAGCTTTATCCAAAAATTAAGGAAAAAGTTGAGGAGGAAAAGAATAAAACAATAGAGGAGGCGAATGTCGACAGACAAAGCCCAGACCCAATACCAGGAGACACAATATTAAGAAAGGAAAACAGGATGGATAAATTAGCTTCTCGTTTTTCAAATCACAAGGTGTTGGAAGAGAACGGTCTAACACTAACCTCAACTAAGCCACAGAAAAATCACAAAGAAAAAATCAAAAGATTAACTAAACCCAACGATCAATAAATAATAGCAGGTGGTCAAGGATCATGGCGGCAGAAAGGAAACTCGAGATCCGGCCATTGCTAGGGGAAGAACCACTAGCGCAAATAAATTTATTCGCTGCAAAGATAATACAAGCTTATAAAACATTTGAACTCATAGTAAAATTACAAGAATATTAAGAGGCAGTAGAGCAGTTAGAACGAACAATCATGAAGATAGTTGAAGACTCGGAAACAGGAGACCTTGTTAAGGTGTTACAAAACAAGTTACAGCTGATCAAGACCAGATAAGAGGCAATATGCCCCAGAAAGAGAAAATCAGGGGGACTAATCAATGGATTAGGATCTGTCTTTAAATCCATAACTGGGAACTTTGACGCGGAAGATGCAGAAAGGTTAGATAAAGAGATAAGGAAAAGACGCTTTTGGAGGAAGATAAGAGGATAAATAGGATAAAATTAAGGTAGCCGAAAGTTTATTATTAACAAAGATTGGGCTAATTTCGAAATTTATTTACGTTAAACAGGAAGCAGCTAGGTGTATCAAAGAGTTGGAGGAACAAGGAATACACATTGTATCTGAAGAACACATGATCGAATTTTCGGAATTCGTTGATGTCGTTGCTGCCGCTGATGTTGCTGGGATTGCGTGGCTCAATTTGTAATTTTTTTGAACGCTACGCATTCGATACTCCGTTTTTTTTACGATTTTTCGAAAATTATTTATAAAGCACTTTCCTTTTTATATATACAAGCACATTAACTACTGATGTTAATGTGGCCTCAGTACGCCTTACCATATATTTCAATGGTATAACAGCAACCTTTAGCTATATTTCAAGACTAAATGGTGTGTATTTTAAAAACGTTAAAGACTCTTGTCAATCTTTTTGTTTTATAGTTATATTCTTAGTTCCTTACCACGGGTGGGGGAACACACGAGATATTTATTATAGCAGTTTTAATTCTTACCACAGGGGGGAAAGTTGCAGAGTGTCTCGAAGGACCAAAATATAAGAACACTGCTAAATAAAACACGTCTTCATTTGCTGAGTTATAATTCCAAACTATTTTATTTTCATAAAGTCCTAGCTTAGGTAGCTAACATGAGTATCGCATAGACTTACATCTAATTAGACCCACGCAGGGACCAATTGTTTTTCTTATCTTAGACCGGCTCTTGATAAAAGCGGGGAATTGTCAATGCCCGATATGCATAGTTTTGGGGGATGAATCCGCGCTTGTTCTTGTTACAGTTTTAGGTATGCATATATTGTCTTGGGTTAAAGCGGCGTTTATTTTTAAATCTATGCAGCTATATACATATATGCTTAACACTGCGCTGCTGCGGGGGTTCGATCTTTTTATGTAAGTTGCTATATATACGTGTTCATGTGTGAACACGCACGATACCTTGTAGTCGTATGAGAAAGAAAATAAAGGAAAGTACGAGGAAAATTTTATCCAAACGCAAGAACCATTTTTAAAAAGGGGCCGAACTAATTAAGTGAAAAGACTCTTAGTTAAATAGACACGACACCATGCTTAAAAGTTATTAAGATCCGCTTGTAAGTCTCAATGGCATGAGCTGTCCTTATACTGCAGGCACCAGCGTACATAAGCACTCAAGAGTTGATTAAAACTAGCAGAAGGTCATTGATAAGCAATGCAAAAAGCAGAGGGCCGAGGTGGCTACCTTGAGGGACGCCAGATGTGACACTGAGGAATTAGGATAGAGCATTTTTAAACAGAATCTTTTGAGTCCTTTCATACAAATAACTTAAAATCTATTTAGGAAGATCAACCGGAAACCCAATTAAGTCTAGTTTCTTTACAAGAAGGGAATGATTAACCGAGTCAAAAGCTTTACCAAAGTATGTGTGATCCGTGTGATCATCGGTTTGACGGTTGTGTTGAAAACCTCTAATAACAAATGAGGTAAGTTGCAGGAGATTTCTAGTGGTTGACCGACGCATCATAAATCCATGCTGACATGAGGAAATTACGGAACTGCACAAGTGCTGCAAGTAATGAGTTATTACATTCTCAAAGAGTTGCGGGATAACTGATAACTTTGAGATACACCTATAGTTACTGGCATCCGTTTTGCTACCATAATTATGGAGAGGAATAATAAAGTATTCATTCCAAATAAGGGTAATTCCGAGGTTTCTAAGGATAAGGCAAACAATTTAAGAAGGGGCTCGCACATGGCTTCGGCACAATACCTAAGTCCACAGGCAGGTGTTCCGTTGGAACATGGCAAATAAATTGGCTATTCATGCTAGCAGGCGGCACCCTGTATCCCCTCAGCTAACGGAGCTTCCAAAAGCTCGCCCGCTGTTTCGCTCCCGTCTTCTCGATAGCGTATTGTCATAATTCCGACCTCCATACGCCGGTCGTCGCTCGCCAACGCTCTGCTCCTCGATGTTCCATATTTTCTACTGGTTTTTCTTCGTGGGATATATATATAAATTCCTGGATCTTTAGCATAGGATATTCTGGCCACTACCCTACAGAAACAAGCTCCTTCGAGCCGGATATGAGCCAGCGACCTATGGATTCCTTCCTAACCAGCAGCTTTGGTGGCGCCGCCGCTTAAGATAAGTCATAAATTTCTCACATTTCTAATTACAGGTCTGCAATAGTTAATCCAAATTTCCATTTCGCTTAAACTGCTGTCAGATTCCCTTCTCAACTTCAAGTCCGAGTTTTCGGAGACTACGGCTATTAGAAAATATATGCGTCTACATATATATATCCAAAATCCCAATTTTCTCCATTATGCTGTTTTTTCGTGTTCACGCCTTTTTTTCGACTTCTTTGACCCGTTATTTATAAATACGTACATACACTGCCGATCAACTGAATAGGTTCACATAAATACGCTTGCATTTTTATGATTTTCAAATCACATATTAATCGTAGGCATGTTTTTTAAAATACATTTCACATTTATGTTTGAGGCAAACAGTATGCACTAGTAAATAACAGTTTGTTAAGTACCCTTTAATTTGCATATTCTGTTTTGCTATTTTTGGTTCAACTGAATAGGTTCAGCTGAAAGATTTTTAGTTTACGATTGAATTTGACGGTGTGGTGAGACATTTTTGATAAAAATTTTTAATTTCATATTTTTTCTTTAAATTTAATAAAATATGGGGCGCGGAGGACAATTACTTGAACATGAAAGAGACCAAATCTAAGCCTACTATGAAAGTGGTAGCCATCGAAAAATCGTCAAAAAAATTGGACAAAGACAAAATGATGTGAGTAATTTTTTGAGGATCAAAGCAGAACACGGGAAAAACTTTAAAAACGGAGTCAAAAACGCCACATCTGCGGCAGACAGGAGTCATATTGTAAGAACTCCAATTCGCATCTCTCAGCACCCATAATTAAAGAAATTTGCGGTGTTACAGCCAGAGCGTCTACTCTTAAACGCGTTGTTCCGTCGGCTAATCATCTAAAACGAATGTAACTTAAATAAAAACCACCGTTGAATGATGCACGTAAAGCTTTACGACTGCTCTTTTCGCACACTCACATAAGCTAGGCGAACGAATGACAGAAGGTGGTTTTTTCCGACGAAAACAAAGTTTTGGACGGTCCTGATGGATAAAATTATTATTATCACGATATTAGAAAAGAAGAGTATTTTCAGAGCCGTCGCCATAGCTGTGAGAAAGGCGTAATGGTGTGGGGGTCGGTATTGGTCTTTAGCACTGCCGACTTTCAATTTATTACATCCAAAATGAACGCGAAGACCTACAAATCCATAATACAGACTGCGTTTTCTCATTATACCAATATTTTCACGTTATTAAATGGACTTATGGGCACGATAACGCTCCCATTCATACAGCTAGGGTGGTAGAAGAGTAAATAAAGGGCTCAAAATGTGGACTTGCTCGAATGGCCCACATATTCACCTGACCTTAAAATAATGAAAATCGTATGGGGGTTGCTATTCCCGAAGGTATATGAAGGAGGCAAGCAATTTGATAGCAAAACAACTTTAGTTGCGGCAATTAAAACGGCCTGGATAACAATTCCGCTGAAAATGCTGCAAAATTTGTATAGCTCGCTTCCTGATCGTGTATTTGAAGTTATATCCAACACCGGAGGACTCATTCATTATTAAACTTATTGAAAATGTACTTAAGTATAATGCCAGTGCGAAATGTATGAAAATTTTCTTATGTTACATAATTTTAATTTTTTTAGGTTGAACATATTCAGATCAACGAAAAAAAAATCATTGATTTTGCTAACCTTACAGAAGAAAAAATAATTAAGGAATAAAAAATATGTTTTTGAAAAAAATTCTTCAGTATTGTATAAAAATAAGATTTAAGTATTAAATACAAAAAATTATGTCAGTCGGCGCGCTTCTTATCTGCAAAAATTATCAACATGCTCATGTGAATTTGTGTGTGAAAGGAAATATATATTGCCCAACATTTGTGAACATTTTTTGTGTGCCTCCGTGAACTTCTTTGATACTTTCGCACACAGATTTTCCGCCACTTTCAAATACATTCCATTATACCGATGCTCACACTGTGTACTCCCGCTGGCTTCTTATATTCACACACATAAATATTGTCGCATGCATATATATATATACATATTCCAACATTTACATATTAATTTTCTGCACTCACATACAGATCCTAACCTAGGCAATAATAAGAAGTCAAAACAATTAAAAGCGAGACAACAACAAACAATTCAATCCGTATGGGTGCGATCGCGGTTGTTTTTGTCCAAGCTGTGACTTTACCGCCGCAGCCGTCGTGTTATTGGTGACGGTCCAAGAGAAGAGAGCTTTTGTTCACACTAGGACAGAATATATGATTCGATTTGGGCATGCTGAAAGAATATGTCTGATTATAATAAGTGGAGTTTGAATATGTTTTTTGAAAAAACTGTACAAATAGATCGGCTATTGTCTAATCATTATTTCGTATTTTCAAATGAAAGCGATTAAGGATGTGTTTGGGGCTTCCGTTGAAGGTCCTTTGAGAACTGAGTCAAATATCTTTTATAACACTGCGCGTTGACCACGGTGAAGTTTGTCTGACTTGATTATAGGCAGAAAGAGTATTAGGATAGCAGGTGCGTTTAAATTAACCATACAGCCTAGATTTTATATTTTTGGGGCGACTCAACTTTTAAGTAAACCAAGGAGGCTTATTTCACACTGATAGATAGTAACACATTTAGAAAAAAATTAATTCATGACGTTGCCAATGCAGCCTTCTTTAACAACTAAAAACCTTATGCTGCTAATATTTTATATAAATAGCAAATAGGATAAGAATACAAGATTGTGGAATAGAAGCTGCGCGGCGTGCGGTACCGCCGACTGCTCCTTTCGTCTTCTCTCCACGACCCTGAGTGTCTTCAAGACGTACGCGGCAAAAATGGCTGCCGCTTCCCACACTGTCTCCTCTTTCAGCATCATCGGCACCAGTGAGTCTGGGTTGATGGTGCCCTCGGCTCCTGCCTCCAGCTCCTGCCTCTCTAAGAAACGCGTCGTCCACAATTCCAGAGCCACACTCCGGCACCAGTGCTACGTGTCGTGGCTGAAGCGCTTCAAATAGCTGCGGAAGCAGCCGTGGCCGCTTAGCGCCTGGGTGAGATAAAAATCCGCCTGACCGTGTGACCTCCCCTCCCATTGCGCGGCTGGGCAGCGCTTGCTTCTGCCGGTTGCCTTGTTTTCTTCCTTCCATTCGCTGTGCAGATGAAGCATGCGCTCTCGGTGCTTCCTTTTGGCACTTCTAGGAGCAGGTTGCGTTGGCGGTACGGCGAACCTTGGAGACGCAGCTCCGAAGTTCCGACAGCTGTCATGCCTCCTGGTCACCATGGCGAGCACCTCGCTGTAAGACTTTCCGCGACTTGATGTGTGCGGTGTACTGTCCTTGGCTTTTTTGCGACCTTTACTCAGACATTCTTGGTGTTCACATGGTTCTTAGGCTTTCGGACGAGTTTCGCACTGGGCTTCTTGGCCGCTTCTGCGTGTTTCTTTTGCGGAACGCGTGTTGGTGTGGCATCCGATTTAGATGATCCCGGCTCCAGCTGCTGGCTTTGCCTTCGTCATGGCTCCGTTTGGGCTGCGACCTCTTTTTGCCAGACTGTCCTAGTCTGCTGCCCTCTATCCACGCTCTGGGAGCATTTTGGGTACAAAGCAGAGGCGACCTGGCTCTCCTGCCTCCCGCTGTTAACCTCGCTGGCTGATCATCTCGTCATGAGGATGCTCGAGTGGTGGGTCTTCATTTAAGCGAACATCTCCCTTGTTTGGATTTGGATGTGACGAGAGGACTTTTTCAACATTCCATTCCATATATCATGCAGGCTCGCCGGGCTAGCAGGGTGTTGCGCCCTCTTGGGTTTCGGTGTAAAACCGTCCTCCGAGTTCTGCCCACATACAAGGTCTCAAGGTTTTCGAACCTGCCCGCTACGCAGCAGTGCACGGTCTTGACGAATACAGAAATTTTTTCAAGCCCTATTTTAATCAGTTTAAATCGGGATGCTGCGGAAAGCTAACCCATGCACGTTTAACAGCACTGAAAATATTGTTCTAACAGCCCGGCTGTAAAAAGCTCACCCCGCTGGCGTTCTACAACACTATGATCAAGATGCGATCAGCTGTGTTTACGTCTCGAAGAAAGCGGGGAAAGTGAAAGGTGGAATCAAAAAGTGACAGATGAATAAGTGAGACCGTAAGGAGTTTGAGAGGAAGATATTTTCCCTTGCCTTCAGGTACCTCTAAAATACCTGAATTCTGGAAACCCGAGAAGCCCAACTTTTGCATACCCTAATCTTCCCACAAAGTTAATGATCGGCTATGAAATTGTATTCACTTGCCCATACATTTCACTCCAAATGCAGTGCAAATAATGCCTTTGTTTTAACTACCTGATGATGTCGGGGCCTGGTAGGTAGCAATCCCAAAATTTCCCAAAGAAAATGTTGACAAAAAGATGGGGTTTATTGGAGTGGAAAGTAAAATGGCGTCGTCTCGCTCTGGGTTTTATTTCGAGATTGACTTTTACAGATTATATATGGCGGCTTCGTTGCTGCCTCGGAACCGGGTAAAAACGGTACACTCTTTACTAGTGATGACCACCTGGAGTGATCGCTGACCCTCACTTGTTCAGCATGAACATTCTCCCCCCCCTCGGAAGAGGAAAACTTGCGGAGTTAAAAGAGTGAGCACCGTCCCGAAAGGATCCATCCCAGCGTCGTGTTCTGTGCCATCGGCAGGTCATCCTGACCCGGGAGGATACCCGGTCACATCAGGTCAGCGTATACATCTGCTCCAAGTACAGCCGACACTAGAGATGGGTGGAACCACCGGTCATCCGCTAAAGTCACATTCTGGAACGCGTCTTGCACCTTAGAATCCAGCGGCTGCAACGGCGTTCGGGTCTGCATCTGCTCGTCCTCCAGCATCAGCAGCTTTTTGCTCATCTTCGACGCCTTGGAGCGAATCTCGGTGGCGCACACCCGTTGATCGCCAAATGGCCCGTGATGGCCAAATTGAGTGCCTTTACCAAGGATGCGACTCACAGGACGGCACGGATCCACCAGGACTCAAACATCAAACCGCTTCTGGTCGCATCCGATTAGCACGGCCGCAGTCGGGAGGATGCTGACACTCGTGCGAGCCAGGATAGGTGAGCCAGTAGAAGCGCTGCGGGATGACGATACATCCATCGGCGAGGTTGAGCGTCGGCATCTCGTTGGAGACGCTTGTTGGCGCCGCTGTGGCTGACGCTGGGGCCGAGGAGCCGAGAATGGTTGGCCCTTCTGTCGGGGTCGCGAAGAGCACGGATGCTCCGAGTGGATGTGCAGAAGGGTGTGGTGGGCCTCTTTGCAGATCTGGCACCTCGCTTTACTGCGACATGAGCGACCGGAATGCTTGTGCGCCAGACAGTCAGCACAGTACTTGTTGATCAGTACTGCGCGGAGCCGCTTCACAGCCGGCAGCTGAAGAAACCGCTAGCAACTTTTCAGCGCGTGGACTCCTCTGCAGACTCGGCATCTGTAAACCTGGCTTCCGGACAGGCGGCGGGCAACTTGGTGGGTCGTTGGAGCCATGGTATATGCGGATCTGAATAATGGATGGATAAATATGGAAAAAAATTAAGTGTTATGGATGGGTATGATCAACACACATGGACGAAAAGCACATGACGACGTAGGATGACAGCAACTTAGGACTAGTAAGATGTCAGTTGAAAGGATTAACGCCGTCCATTGGAAGATGAATCATCTTCGCTACTGGCAGTCAGATGACGCCCCGTATTATGAGCACGTCTGCCACTCTGACCTTGCCGCCTACGCCAGAACAGACCAGTTGGATACGCCCAAGCCGCCATTCGTTGGATGGCAAGTTCTCTTCTTTAATTACGACCATGTCTTCGGCCTGCAAATTTTGCGATGGAAATTTCCATTTGTTCCTTTTGTGGAGCTCCTTCAGGTATTCCAACGCACACAGAACTGCTGATGTAGGGCTCTCAACTTCCGCCACCGATTGATTATGGAGCTTAGATTTTCTTCAATCTCAGGCTCCGAGATCCGAGTTCGATCCCGGACTCAGAACTACAAGGTCTGTGGGGTCTTCGGACATTGGCGAAATAGGCCTGGAGTTCAAACAGGCCTCAATTTTCGCAAGGAGGGTAGTCAGTTCTTCGAAGGTGTACTTCCCTGCGGCTGTGTGTTTGTAGTATTTATATTTGAAGCTTTTCACACCAGCCTCCCAGAGCCCTCCCATATGAGGTGCGCCAGGAGGGTTAAAATGCCAGGTCAAGTTCTGGAGACTGTGCTTGGATAGAACCAATGCTCTTGCTGACTCCAAGAAGTCTTTGGATAAGGACTTGGAGGCTTCGACAAATGTTTTCCCGTTGTCAGAGTAGACGTGTTGTGGACAACCACTCCAAGAGGAAAAACGGGAGAAAGCCGCCAAGTCGTCAAGTCGGATGTCGCTTCGAGATGGATGGCCCTGGTACTGAAACAGACAAAAACCTTGGTAGTTTTGCAGGCTCGACCGACATAACTCTTGATGTCAAATGGTCCCGCAAAATCCATGCCTGTATGAGTGAAAGGCCTGGAGAAAGTGGATCTCGAACGGGGGATATTCCCCATCAACTGATTTTGCAGGTTTTTTGTGTATGACACAAACTCGACAAGAGTGAATTAACCAGCGGCTGAAGCTTAGGGATTCCGAATCTGGAACGAATCAGTCGCACCATTACCTGATTCCCCCCATGCAAGGATATGCGATGGGTAAAAAGGACTTGTAGCTTCGCGAACCTACACCGTGCTGGAATGATGATTGGATGTTTCTCATCATAACTGAGCATCTCAGATGCTTGTAGTCGGCCGCTTGCCCTTAAGAGAAATAGGTTAGAAATAGTGCTTGAGGATGGAATTTGCAGCTTGTTACTCAAGGCCTGATATTCGAAGGGAAATTCATTCTTTTGAGTGAACACAATTAACCTCTCAGTGAGTTCTATCGATGGAGCTATACCTTTCTTTTAGCATCTTTTCGCAAACCGGATCACGTAAGCTATAACCCGCAAAGCTCTGTCGAAGGTTGAAAAACGCTCCAGGATATCCCCTACTGGGGGCAATGTGTGACATTTGATGGGGTGTTGCTCAAGTTCAGTTTCCGGATGGCCTGATGATTCGCACGGCCACTGCTCCTGCTTGAGTGGCAACCAAGCCGGCCCGTGTCACCAAAGTGTGCTGTCCCTAAGTTCTTGGGGTGAGACGCCCCGGCTTGCCAGATCAGCTGGATTGTCTTCGGATCATGACCCCATTTGCTTTTGTTGGTGCGTTGTTCGATCTTCGCGACCCTATTGGTAACGAATGTCGTCCAGGTGCACGCTGGCATACCTAGCCATGCGAGAACTATGGTAGAGTCGGTCCAGTAAAAAATCTCATAAGTATTTGGAGGCATTTAGGAAATTACTGCTGCTGCTAGCTCTGTGAGCAGCACCGCTCCGCGCAATTCCAGACGGGGTACGGAGATGGACCTGACTGGAGCGACTCTGGTTTTGGACGTCAGCAAATGGATAGAACAGGCGTCTGTTGCTTCAACTCGGACTAAAACAGCAGCTTCATATGCTGCCTGTGACGCATCGCAAAACGCATGGTACAGCTGGCTGGAAACGCATCCATCTCGGAATACGAATTTCCCTCAGGGTTGGATATCCTTTTAGGAACTCTTGTCACTTTGTTATGAGATCGATGGGGAGCGGCTGATCCCAGCTCAGCTCCCTCAGCCAAATTTCCTGCATGAAAATCTTGGCTCGGATTACGAAAGGCGATAACCATCCTGCTGGGTCGAAAAGCTTGGCTGTCTGAGATAAAACCTCTCGTTTTGTGTAGGCCGTTTGGAGGGGAAACTACCTGGCGGCCGGTTTCAAGAAATTTTTAAACCGTTTTCAGAAGGCGGACTATCACTTTAAATCTAACTGACTCGTAAACAAAACATGGAGCAACCTTTCTAATAGTTTTTTGCTTTTCCCAGACCCAGAGAGCCTCCCTATGCACCTCAGCCCACGTAACAAATCTGCTGAAAACGCCGTGACTGTGAACGACGGCTCTAGTGAAGAAGCTTTAAGAATGATGTGACATGTCTTCGTTGAAAATTGCACTTCCTTTAACTTTATTAATTCATTCATGAAAGTAATCCTCGGGATCGCGGGCTTCTGACTCCCTCTGCTAGAACTCCTAAAAACTGATAGACAAGTATCTGCTACACTATCAGAATGTTAGCAGTTTATTAGGCAAAATCATTAATCTGCACGTCCATAATGCCTCTTTAAAAGCCAATGTTGGCTCATTTGAGTTTAATTTGAATTTGTTTTGTTTTCTGAAGTCTAGTGTAAGTTAGTGTAGGGCGAAGGCGGGAGCACAATAAAGCTCTCTCTCGCTCATTGCGAATTCGCCCCGCCTTCGCCAACCGTCGTCAAGCTAGGCTTTAAGTTCTCTTGTATGAAATATAAGAAATTGTCGAAAAATTGAGATCAAATCGAGCGCACGTCTTTCGTTATCGTCTTGCCAATTAAAATAATTTCTTGCCACCAAAGTTTTTCGTTTTTGAGTTCTAAAAAACTATTTAGAAATTTCATGGCGCCCCCGGGTGGACAAGAATTATTTTATATAAAAAAGGCAACAAATTAAAAGTGACAGTGACAAAAAATTAAAAGTGACAGTGACACATACAAATAAAAAGTGCAATTAAAAAATTATATTTTTTTTCTGTGCATTGAAAAGTATTTGTTATTAAAACAAATAATTGTTGCCCGCGACGCGCTATTTGTTATTAACAATATTCGTGTCGGTCGCGAAATTAATTTCTTCCTGCGCCGAACTCCAGCCATCACCGAGGGATCTCACCAAAGGAAAGTGGCTGTTGGAAGTATATAAATACCGCAATCAGGAGAAAGAGGTATTTGTGCAAAAAATTGAAAGCTCGAGTTGGAGAC